>KZ678414.1:0-188385 GCA_003019895.1 Coniella lustricola
AAAAAAAGGAAGCGAAGTGGAGGACGCATGCCGTCCTGTGGGCTTGTCAGTCAATATGTTATGATGGTCTGCTACTTCGCTGATGGGAAAATGGGTTCTGGAGTTTTGTGAAGATGCGTTTTGTCTGCTGCTTGGTGACGGGGCAAGAGGAAGTACAGTCAGACAGTCAGCCTCAGATGTGATGGTGCCGATTGCCGGGGTGGCTTGGCGCTGGGTTGTGGGAATGGGAGTGAAAGTGGTGAGACTCGAGAGTGGTTTTGTGCGACTCAGTTTCTCGATACTTGCGACTAAACATACCCATTTACAGAATTATTGCAGAAGACCTACTTGGGTACCTGTGGTATGTTCAGGGTTCGTATAATCAAAGAATCAGACTGCTCAAACCCTGTAAACTCGTTGAGCTTGGTTCAGAGATAGGCTTGTAATGTACGCACGTAGATATACGAGAGGTCAGGTTGATCAAGTGCATGTTATGAGACAGGAGGGCGGGGAAGTGATGCCGTAATTTATACACGCAAATTTACAGTAAAGATCAAAAAACGTTCAAATTTAGAGACCGCTCTTAGTATAGCAGACCGTGTTTTCTTCCATTCCATCGTTGTTTCTTTCTACTGTCACCACAAGTCAAGGCGAATTCAAATGTATTTTCACTGGGCCGGTTGTCAAAGCTCGTCCAAGCATAGATGATCCAGCTCGTCTGCAAAGCCTTTTAATATGACCCGACAACACCCCTTTTGCCCTCCATATTTTCCTAAACGCCGAGAGAGAAAAATCGATCAATAGTATAAACAAGTAAACTCAACCCCAAACCGTGAGCAAGTGTCTTTTTGTTGTTGGATATTTCCCACACGCACAAAAATTAAACCAAACAAGATTGATGCCATGGAAGTCAGGGAAGGGGAGACTTTCACCTCAGCCCAAGACGCAGACAACAAACAAGAACAATGAGTTCTTCTTCTAGCGTCCTCCTCTGCTGAAGCCTCCACGGCCCCGGCCGCCACCACCACCGCCCCGCGAGAAGCCGCCCGAGCCCGAGAATCCACCGCCTCCCCGGCCACCACTGAAGCCACCGCCTCCACGACCACCTCCACGGGCTCCAAAGCCGCCTCTTGATGGGCCACCACGGCCTCCTCTCGCGCCGGCCCCACCACGGGCACCAAAGCCACCGCGGCCGCCACCACGTCCACCAAATCCACCGCCGCCCCGGCTGGGCTTCTTGACCTTGGGCGCACCGGGCAGAGGTTTCGGCTTGGGCAGGAACCGCTCGAGGGGCATGAGCTTCTGGCTGTCAATGAAGAACTTGTCGCCGCTCTTGAACGAGGTTGCCTGGATGCCCTCGGAGGGCTTGATGGTAAAGAAGACTTGGTTGATGGGGCCGAGCACCTCATCTATCTTGCCGACGGACGTCTTGTTCTCAAGGTACATGATGGCGTTGAACTGGGGCACCTTGACGTTGATGCTCTCGCAGACCATCTCGCCCTCGCACGAGTGCAGGAACTTGCCAATTGGCTGCACCTCGGCGGGAGGGCCAAAGTCGCGCTGCTGGAAACCACCGCGGCCTAGAGAAGTCGGGAGATGTTCAGGTTAGCACAAGTAAAATATTGTGATGGCAGCCACGCCATGCATTGAGTTGCGCGCAATCGTTATTTCAATGCTTTCTGGCCGGAAGTAGGGCATTGCGTACCTCCACCACCACGGCCAAAGCCGCCGCCGCCACGACCGCGCGGTGCTCCTCTGAACGACATGACAGTGTCCTGTTTGGGATATATATGACTTTTTTGAAAATTGTGCTTGGAGGACACCGTGTGGGGGGAGAAGTCCTTGTCGCGCGGATGCAGTTTGGTTGGGTGGATGTCGCTGTCTTGCGTTGCTTGAAGTTGTCAATTGGAGGTTTGGAGATGAAAATTTCCAGTGGGCCTGCTTTTGGCGCGGCTGGCAATTGCGGACGGAGCTTTGGCTTGGTGGTCGCGCGGATACGGTGGGGTTACTGAGATGTACTTCTGCTTTGCCGCAAATTGCAAATCAGAGTCGAGTACATGAGAAGTGCTCTGCAAGTACTGGCTGCAGTACCCCACGCTGCAGGCGCAACTTGCCCAAGGACCAGGATTGAGGGGCGATTGGCGCACGTCAATCCCTACAATATCGGACTAGCATTTTGATCGCGTCGGCCTGCAGTGGTAACTTGTGCACTGCAGACAATACGGTCGGGCATACAATTTGCACCCATCTTTTGGCGAACATACCAGCTTGATCAACATCGGCTTCCACAAAACAGCTTTTATGCTTATAGATCACCCTATACAAAACTTGGCTGCTTTTATGTATGGTTTCTTTTGCGACATTATGAACATTGGCTCGAGATCAAGCTGCTCGTCCTTACCTTCGAGATCATGAAGTCGGCGTTTAGAACCATTTCCCAGTCAAAACGGCGAGCATAACGGGGCAATTTGGGTTTGGTCTGGAATTATCTTCTCTGCGATCCTGCAAGCTAGGACACTCCAGCTTTGATCATATCGTGGCAATGAAAGGACGTCTGAGGTAGAGATCTAGATTGGAAGGTTCCTCGATAAAAATCCCAAAGCAAGGTCGGGTCCGTGTCGGCTCGTTTCTCAAATCTCATTGCCGAGAACGGCCCGCTAGCCAGGTGATAGACTGATATGTCCGGGAAAGGCCAAAAGCTGACAGCTTGCTGGCTTCCTAAATTCGTGATCTAGTACAAGAACGTGCTCGAATTCATACAATCCAGAATTGGTATTGGCTGGTGGACAATGTAATCTCCATGCTTTATCGCCGGTGTGAGAGTTCTTCTCTTAGACACATATGCTCCAGTAACACAAACCTCTCCATTTCCTGACTTGAGACTCGAGCCTGGAATTATTTAAAGAGGCTCAGGGACCTCCTGTATGTTTTGTGATGATAGATTCTCAGTATGAGCATGTTCCAGCTCCGATAGTATTCTTTCCCTGAACTACTATTCTTTGGCTCGTTATTTGTCTTTGGTTTCATCTCAACTGCCAGGTTTCTTTCTTGGTGTTATCGACCATGACTTCTCTACCACCGGCTCGATGCTGCACTGTTGGAACTCTCCACGAAGGCGAACCCAAAGGAGAGTTGAAAGACATTGGCAATGGTGAGTATGGTCCAATGCCCCTAAAGATCATCCGAGTTGGCTTTTAGAACTCAAATATCACCGATGTCTAACACAACCGAGCGCAGTATCGACCTACTTGTCCTATCCGCCTGATCAATCTACATCTAACGCGATTTTGATCCTATCCGATGTGATTGGCCACAAGTTCGTCAATGTCCAGCTGATAGCAGATGAATTTGCTGCTCGAGGCTATTTCGTTGTGCTGCCAGATCTTTTCAACGGAGACACGGTCCCTCTCAATCGCCCAGAGGGCTTCCAGATCCAGGACTGGCTCCAAAACCATCTTCCCAAGGATGTCGAGCCCATCATCGACTCCATTCTCGCCGAGATGCGCAACAGCTACGGCTGCCAGCGCATTGGCGGCGTGGGATATTGTTTTGGCGGGCGCTATGTTGCGCGGTATCTTCGCTCAGCAGCGGCGTGCAAGCTCGATGTCGGATACACGGCCCATCCGACCATGATGAGCGCGGACGAGCTTGCGAGCATTCAGGGACCCTTGAGCATCGCAGCTGCTGTCAATGACTTTGTTTTCACTGCCGAGAAACGACACGAGAGTGAGGCTATCTTGGCACGGCTGGATGTGCCGTACCAGATCAACTTGTTCTCGCACGTTGAGCACGGGTTCTCGGTACGGTGCGACTTGGCCATCAAGGAGCAGAGAGTTGCAAAGGAGGGGGCGTTCCTGCAAGCTGTGCAGTGGTTTGATGCTTATCTCAAAATCTGATGTTTTAAGATTGTGCTTATATACCATTAATTATTCTGAAAATCTCACACGAAGTGTTTTGCATTCCACATGTCTAGTGCCCGCGGAAATATTGGCAGGGGCAATCTTGTAGGCCTCGTGTTTTCGTTCGACTTTGTAAGAATGTAAGTACAGCACAGAGCCTCTTGGCCTCGAGCTGTGATTGGCAGCTCCTCCTCCGTCTGGGGACGCGGGTAGATACCGCACTGTCAATCAGTTGATGGCACCTTTCTGTAAGTGTTGGCGCGTGGAGCACTAATCGTAGCGCGTGATTGGACGGGTCGTGGTTAACTCTGCCAGGCTTGCTAGGCTTGTCCAGGTGTCTTGCGGGCTAGCGTTACAGGGCCCCAGCAGGCGCGTCTCACTGGCGCAAAGTAAACATCCTACTGAGGTCGATCTCGTTTCTGGGCGGCCCCAACCACCACCACGCAATGTCCGCTTCGCCAAACGCCTTTGCTTCCTACCCAACTTTCCTTTGGGATCTCACAAGCAGCGCTTATAATTGCAACCCTACGCAGGCGGGCTCATCTTCTAACAAGTCCTTTGTTTCTCTAATCTGGGCAATCTCTTGACTTTCTTCACCTTCAATTTTTTGCATGCAACATCCCACTTCCAAAGTTGCTCCTGCGGGCTGCAGGGCTGCAGCAGCATCGTATTCTCCGACCTGCGACGCGTTTGACTGCCCTGCACCAAGACCTCCGCGTTTACCTTGGACGAGCCACCAATTTAGATACCCATAACCAGCACCGCACGGCGCCACATGACATTTTGACCTTCGCCGATACACACCAACACCAATACCGGCACACGCGTCAGTCACCATGGTGCAGCCCGTCAACCTCGGGCTCGACACGCCCAGGACAAATCTTGGCGATGGGGACTACTTGGACCGCCGTCCAGACCTCGACATGACCGACGAGCCCTCATTCGAGTCTCCGGGCAAGGAACCAAACATTTTCCAGGCTCAGCGCAACGGCACCGGCCGCCCGTCCTTTCGCACGCCTCGAGGCACCCACAATAGCCGCGCCCCATTTGGCGACAGGATAAACATGCCCAATGGCATTGGTGGCGCCGAATTCACCCCTCTGCTCAAGTCTGCCACCCGCAACATTGGCCGCCGCCGGGGCGGCAAGGAAAACGGCCTTACCACTCCCGCGCTGGGCAAAGTTGACGAAGAAAGGACACCCATCCAGGCTGGCGAAAGCAGCATGTTCAAATCACCGCGAGATCGCACGCCGCTACCAGACGTCGACAGCGATAGCACCGCCTCCACTCCCATGATTATGCGCCGCGGTAAAAACAACGACAGGGGCCCGCTGTACGACGGTCAGCAGCTCTCCCTCCGCGAGCAAGAAGGAGTCATCGACAAGATCGAGAAGGAGAACTTCGGCCTCAAGCTCAAGATTCACTTTTTGGAACAGGCGCTGCAAAAATCCGGACCGGGTCTCAGCGAGGCTGCCTTGAAAGAAAATACCGAGCTGAAGGTTGACAAGATCACTACACAGAAAGAGCTACAGCGCTACAAGAAGCACCTCAATACTGCCGAGAAGGAGCTCGAGTCCTACCGAAAACAGCTCACAGAGATGCAAGAAGCCGCCAAATACGGGCAAGGCTCGGGCGAACAGTCTGTAGAAATAGACAAGTTACGACGGGACATGAAGGACAAGGATGCAGACATTGAGGAACTGCAGCACCAGCTCCGTAATGATCGCCAGACTCTTAGCCACGTGGAGAAGCTTCAAGACGAGATTGGCGACCTAGAGGCTGAAATCCGAGAAAAGGAACGCATGATCAGCGATCGCGACGACGAGCTCGACGAACTCAAGGCCAAAGTCCGCCAAACAGGAAGTCAAAGCCACGAAGAGGCCGACAGGCTTCGTGACGAGATTGACGACTTGCAAGCCGACATTCGGGAAAAAGAGCGCTTCATCAGTGAGCGTGACATTGAGCTTAATGAGCTGAGAGTCAGGTTGCGCCAATCAGGAAACCAAAGCCAAGAGGAAGTTAGCAAACTTCGCATCGAACTCGGTGATCTGCAAGCACAGATGCGGGAAAAGGACAGTCTCATCAAGGAGCGAGATGGGAAGCTCAATGAGCTGAAGATCAGAGTACGTCAATCAGGCAGCCAGAGCCAGGCGGAAGTCAACAAGCTTCGCGACGAAGTTGACGACCTACAAGCCGACATTCGAACCAAGGACGTAGCCATTAGCGAGCACGAGGGTAATTTGCAGCGGCTCCAATCCAGGCTTCAGCAAGCCGAAGATAAGGCGAAGAATGCCCAAATACGTATGATTGAGCTCGAAGAAAAAGCGCAGGCCAGCGGCAAGCTGAAGGAGGCCAAGGAGACCATCAAGGATCTAGAATTTACAGTGCGGGATCTAGAAAACCAAGCTGCTGATCTCAGGGACAAACTGGAGGATGCACAGGCCGACAAGGAGCGCGCAGAGACTGATCTCGAAGAGCTGCAGGAGGAGATGGCCAACAAATCCGTCGTTACAAAGGGCCTACCGCGTCAACTCGAGGAGAAGGTTATTCGCCTTCAAGACGAAGTCGAGACAAACCGCCATGACTACAAATCCCTGGAGCAGCAATTCATCACCAAGCAAAGAGAGATTGATGACCTTAAGTTCAAGCTGAAGGAATCGCGCCATGAACGCGACGCCTCAGAAGGACAGCGTAGAGCCATCGCCGCTAAGCTGGAGGAATTGCAGACAGATTTGTCTTCGAGAGACGACGAAAAGCATCTGTTGCAGTCCCGTCATGATGCGCTTACCGCCGAGTCAGCTTCGATCCAAAGAGACATGGCGCGTCTTCAAAAGATGGTTGGAGATTTGCAAGGGGAAGTCGAGCGAGAGCGCCAGCACGCACTGGACAATGAACGTCAAATTCGAATGCAGCACCGGGTCGAAGTCGAAAGACTCAATAATGAAATTTCTGAACTTCAGGCTGAACTTCGCGAGAGAGAGAACATGTACGACAACGACAGCGAGAAGTGGGCGACAGAACGACACACAATTGAGGCGGAGCGCAGGCGCGCAGAGGAGCGCGTACTTGGCCTCCAGAGGACGATTGAGAAATTGCGTGCGGCTGAAGGTAGTCTGAACAGCAAGGAATCCAGACTGCAAGAAGCACTCCAAAGCGAGACTGACCGTCACCACAATGAGGAAGCAGTACTCAGTCGACAAATTGATGATCTGCAAGATGACCTTTCGTCTCGTCAGCACATGCTGGAAAATTTACGCAATGAATTATCTGCTGTTCGTGACGAGCTTCGCCAATCGTTGCTGGACAAGCAGGCCGAAGCCGAGAAGGTTGAAAGTCTGGAGGACGAGGTCGAGGTCTTGCAAGCCACTCTTGATGAGGAGGCGGAGAGGTCTACCGAAGAGATCGAAGCACTCAGCAAAGAGTGCGACGATTTGCGACGTGAACTCAGAGACCTTCGACGTGCTACAGATACTGCTCGCTCTGCCACAGATGTGTCTCGCCATACTGCGGATTTAAACGCCAAAGCAATCGAGCGTTTAGAGAGACAAGTCGATGAATACCGCTTGAGCCTGTCCAGAGCCAACATTGAAAAGAAGGCTAGCGATCGTGAATGCGACGACTTGCGTCAGCAGCTCAACGAACTACGCCGGCTCACCGACTCAGCCAAAGCCTCCACCCATGCATCTCGTGAAGCAGCCGAATTTCATGCCAAGTCCATCAACCGCTTGGAGGACCAGATCACTGATTATCAGACCAAGCTTGCTCACGCCCAGATAGAAAAGAGAGATGCTCAAGACCAGTTGATTCGGGTCAAGGCGGAGCTGCACTCGACAACATCTCAATTAGCAGAAATCGAAGCCGAGCGGGACGTGATCGACGCTGAACTGGAGCGATTGAAGCAGCACGACAATGACACCTTCCAGATCGACCAAGAGCGTGTCAACCTACGCGGGGCCAAGGCACGGCTGGAGAGTGAGATTCGACGACTGAGAGAGGACAATAGAAGTCTGGCTGAGCAACGCGACACCTTAGAAAAGGCACTCGAAGACGAGCTCGAAAAGGCCGATGCGGAGGAAGAACGCCTTAACCAAGAAATCATGTCGCTCCAGTCCAAAGTCCGCCAAGCACCCGACAACTCCGAGGTTCTTAAAGCGCGACGAACAATTCGCGACTTGGAACGGAAGCTCGAGGAATACCAGCATCAACTCGCTCAGGCAACGATGCCTATTGAGGGTGTGGAGGGCGACAGCGAGCTGTCCCTTGTCAAAAGAGACCTTACCGCGGCTCGCAAGAAGGAAATTGACTTGGTGCAAAAGGAGGGTGAACAAAAGTCTCTCATCCGCGGCCTCAAACGCCAAATCGGGGACCTCGAACGTCGTATTCATGAAGCCGACATTTCACGTCTTGTACAATCACCAGGCTCCGACAATGCGTCTTCTCGAAAGGCTGAAGTTTCTGAGCTTCGTCACCAGCTCTCTGTTGCTCACCAGTCCATTGCCGACCTAAAGAAGAATCTACGCGAGTCTGAGCGCAGAGCCGCATCTATGGAAGAGGAGGTGCGTCAACGACTTGATGACGTGGAGGATGACAAGCTGGCATTGGAACAGGCTCTCGAAGACGCCCAGCACGCAGCTGAAGAGGCCAATGCAGATCTGACCGAGGCAGTTGAGAAATACAAGCGCAAGGCCGAGAAGTACAAGAAGGAGCGCGACACAACAGCAGCCGATTTAGCAGCAATTAAGCGCAGTCATGTGCACGACACCATCAGCACCACCGTGGGCAGTACTATGGAGAGCGAAATGACAAGGGAGGAGCGTCATGACTTGTACGAGATCCTTCGCAAGACACAGATTGACGCGGATGCCCTGGAACGGGAGGTTCGCCAGCACAAGGAGGCATTGACCGAGCTCGCTGAGCTTGAGAAGAGTCTCCGTATCAAACTTCAGCGTGCCAGGTCGGAACGAGCCCAGGCCCGCTCTGATGTCGAAAAGCTGCAGCGCGACTTGAAATCTCTGCGCCTAGACAAATCAGGTGTCGACAAGCTGCATCGCGACATCAAGTCTCTGAAGAAGGCAAAGAAGGAGGCCGAAGCTCTTGCCAAAGCTGCCATGGCGCAGGCATCTGTTGCGCGTGCTCGCTTCACAGTGTCGACTTTTCCTTCCATTGCCGAAATCACTGCTAAGGGCGGTTCGGGCAAGGAACGCAGCCAAGTGACCCAACCATCGCGCTCCAACTATCAGCCCCCTCGTGCGGTTGACGTGGAAGACGATGCGGATGAAGAGGAGGACGAGGATGTCGTTGTTGTCAATGGATGTGGTAGCAATGCTGCAGAGGACGAGAATGCAGCACGCGTGATCCATTTCAAGGATGACAATGACACCCAGATGCACACCGACACCATTGTGAGAGCAGCACAAGCTGCTGAGAGCCGGCATGTTAAGCAAATGCGGGATATGGTCATGCAGATGGAGTGGATGCAAGCACGATGGGAGCGGGAACTGCGAATGCGTGACGACGCGGCTTTTGCTAAGCAATTCTTGGTTGATGAGATGAAGGTCAAGGATTCAGTGTAAGTTTATGCTTGAATTGAGTGTAGTACTCTGTGGACGTCGAGAACTGCTAACTAATTGCTTGCACAACAGCAACGAAGCAGATTTTCTCAAGCTCGAGACTATGACCAAGCAAATGCGCCTCAAGCGTTCCGCTTCACAACCTCAGCTTCGCACTCTAACCAAGGACAACGACAAGATGTCTGCCAAGAGCAACATGACCAAAGCTGGTCGTGCCAATCTCAAGCGATTCGTTAATGTTGTCCGTTTCGTTGTCCGGTCGCAGATGATGGCACGAGAGTGGAAGCGCCAAGAGGAGATTCGCAAGATGCTCGCTGACAAGTGGGGCGAGGTGGCTAGAGGCCAAGATCGTTTCATTATTCCTCCGTCTGCTGCCGGTCCATCTGCTGCGGCAGGTCAACCTATTCCTGCTCCTGTTGCTGGTGCTAAGGTCATCCACCACATGCATCCGCGTATTGAAAATGAGCAAGCAGCAGCAACAGCAGCGTCCATTGATACCGCAGCAACTGCGCCGTATGACTTTCGTCCTGGTGTCGAGCCCAAGAAATATGTGCAGCGAGAAGCCGAAAACGATACGGACGAAGTCGAAAGTAGCGCTGCACCACTAGGCTTTGACCTTGAGAGTCCCTTTGATGGTTCAAGCGATCAGGGATTGAGAGTGAACGGGCATCACCACCACCACCACCATGATCATCATCATCATCAACATCATCAGGAGGATATGGGAACCGAAGCGTTCAGCGTGGATAGTTTGTGAAAAGACCGAAAGAACGAAAAGCGAGCAAAAGCGAACATTATACACCTACAGACCCATGGAATCAGGATGGAAGGATCCACAGAAGAGAAAGGACAGCGGGCAAAGCGAGTGGTTGTTTGATTGTTTCATTGAACCAAAATATTTGTATAGTTTGGTTGATGTCGGTATGATAACGACAGGAGGATGAATGGTGTTTGTTTTGATTTGTACGTTTTTCAGTCTGCTTGTCTGGCTGTTTGTTCCCTGTTCTGTTCTGTATCGTATAAAACACATGCAAAGGAGCTGCTAAATTTGGGACTATGAGGCTTGGCTTGGGTTTGGGTTTGGGTTTGGTCTAGGTATATGGATTATGGGCATGGAGAATATGGATGAATGGTTTCTAAAAGAGCATTGATTTTGTCCTCCCCCCCCCCTCTTTGACGGATCCCCATTCTGGTTTTGCTTATCACGTATGATACAATACGGTATGTCTGTGTTGGGGATATGGCATTACATTACATTTGCATCCATTGAGCATTGGGGACTGGGTTATTGGCAGATCAATGAAAATGGAGAACTAGGGTCCTAAGGTGACATTGTGTTTCTGCTTCATCATGTCTCTCCGGGAGCGGGTGTACATAATGTAGTTTCAAGAGAGAAACCTTCCTTTTCAAAAGTCTTTTTGTCGGTAGGACTACTTGATTTAGTTCAATGTTGTTACTACCATTACTCTACATGATACGATTCTACAGGATGTCCTTGGAAAGCACTTAGCGAAGACGTCGGTGTTCGTCGAAGACAACTGGAGATGACTGAATGTGATTCTCGCATCAGTGTACTACCTCACTCGGTCCATCAGCAATTCAGAACAAACAGACAATTTTCAGACTACTCGGTACTGACTCGGAGGCTATGGATACTCAAGCATGCCAACAAAACGGCGAGCTGCCATCTCGAGAATTGATTACAAGAAGCCCCAATCATCGTGGTGTACCACATGAATGCCTCTTCTCGCTGGCCAAACTTCAAATAGAAAAAGCTGGAACCAGAGTGTAGATAACTCCGTTAAACACATTCATTTGCTTCATACAGATTGCCTGACCCAAGAATGTTGAAGTATTAAAGCAAGCGCCCATCCCTTTCCCAGCTCCACGCTCTCCGATCGTAACCAGTCTTAAATAATCAGACAAACGTTCAAAGCGACGCTTGAGGGAGATAAACCAAGAAGAAGAATAGCCAGGTAAACCCAAGCCAGAGAGAGAATGAAGCAAAGGTTGATTTCCCAATTCAATCGACAACAAGCTTTTTTTAAAGTGAGCGCATAATTTTGTCCATCTCTTTATTCGTCTTATTGGTTGCAAGCCACGCGTATTGTAGTCGCAATCGGATTCACGACGCGAGCAGCGCGCCCAATTCCCGCCTCTCCAATGCAAAGAGTCTATGTCGCCTTGCTCGAGTGACATGGAAGAATGATGATGGTGGTGATGATGATGATGATGGCGGTGGTGTATATGTCTGTATATATATATATATATACGTTGCGTCGTGAAGGTCGTAAAAGAAAGGTGAATTCCAAAACAAAGAAATGAACATGGATGGTAGCATTATTTACATTACAAAAAGGAGATCCGTATCTGCAACCACAAGCAAGACATCAGTCCATATTCACGAATTCAATGCATGTCGTGCCTCTTGGAGCCTTACTGAGCGGATGACTGCAAGAGAGCTGTGGTCGCTGTGTATATCTGCTGGCCAGGGCGTCGCGGATACTGTTCAGTAGCTGAACGTAGCTCTGTTGTGGATTTCGCTTGAGAGCGGTCATGAAAGCCCAGGACATGGCGCCTGTTGCTTGAGCTGCGATCGTTGCGTCGGCCCTGTCAAGATGGCTTCAGGTCAGTAGTCATCCTGGACACAGAAAAGTAACGCCAAGGTGGAAATTGAAACATACGATGTTTGGTCGTCCTTGCTGCCCGAGAACATGATAACATCTGCCGGTGAAGTCTTGGTCTGCAAGGTACGTTCATGAGCAGCTTCGCCTTTTGTGGCTCTATTGAACAAGGTCATGCCCTTCTTGAGCATACCGCCAATATCGCCTTGACCATATGAAGATAGCATGCCAAGAATATTTGCGCCAGCTTCCTTGGCGAGATTTGGCTCCTTGAGCACACCTTGGGTAGAGTAAATATATGGAAGATCAAGCGCTGTTCCTGAGTGGCAAGAGTCGAAGATTGCCGTCAGTCGTACGCCAGGCTGCAGCGGCTTGACCATGATTCTGTGCATCTCGTCGTCGGTGATATGACCGGTTTGCCTGAAGTCGACGGGATATATGACCTCGTCGTACCCATCATCTTCGTCGCCATCTAGATCTTTTGTTTGACCTCCGTGCCCTGCAAAGAAGAAGTCACAAGGTTAATCCTTTGGTCCACTGCTTAACAGAAAAGATGGCACCGGCAACATCGGCAGCAGCATAAACTGACCAGAATAGTGCAAGAAAAGTGAGTCGTTTGGGCGGGCGTCCTTGACCAGCCAGTGCATGGCCCTCAAAATGTTCTGCTTGGTGGGTTGGCTCATGGGGTTCTGCTGATCATCCGTGAGAATTACCATGTCTTCTCGCTTATAGCCAAAGTGCTCCACTAGGTAAGCCGACATGTTGCGCACGTCGTTGATGCAGCCTCTAAGCTGGCCTCGCTGTCCGAAGTAGTTGATGCCAATCAGCAAACCTTTCCTTCTGCCACTACATTGTGAGTACTGGAAATTGTAGCTTTGGGGGTGACCATAGCCAAAGCTTTGTGGCGTTGAGGGCGGCGGTGGAGGAGCGTTCTGATTGCCGTGCATGTACGCGTTGGAATTTGCCGTTGGTATGTCTGTAGACCTGTCAGATGTGATGCTTGACAAACAGCGTCTCGCGTTGCCATCGCAAAAGTGACTGGAGGCATGCGACCAGGACGACAACGAGGAAATTGTGGGGGCTCACTGGGCCTGGAGCCGTAGTTGGGCTGTGGTGGGCTCTGGTAGCCATAGTTCTGCGATGGTGATTGGTGCTGAGATGAGGGAGATTATCAGCAAGTGACAAAGCTCCAGCAAGTCAACGCCCATAACGGACAGCGAGGACACAAACGCACTTGGTGGTAGCCGTTGGGCTGGGGCGAAGCATAGCCGTAGTTCTGCTGGACAGGAGACTGGTAGCCATAGGCAGACGGCGGGCTGCAGCGGGGTTGACAAAGGTCAGAATGGACGGCCGAGACAAGAGACGAAACGAGGAAGACGGGATGGCAGGAAAGTCTGAAGTCTCTCGTACGAGTAGTAAGGCTGCTGCTGCTGTGGATAGGCGCCTGGCGCAGGAGCGCTGCCGTACGCGGCGCCGTGATAGCCTGGATAGCCAGACATGACTAGACCGTCGTCCAGCGACAAATATGTTTAGCGTTGAGGTAGCTGTCGGTAGCGGTGATGGTGGTGTGCGGCTGGAGTTTGTCGCGAGGATGGAGCGTGGTTCGTCTTGCAGAAAAGGTCGAGAGTGAAAGTTGCAAGTTAAAGCGGGTGTTTGGCAACGCGACGAGAGAATTATGGACTCGGCCGAGAGGGGTCAAACGTCACCAGACAAGGCAGTGCAAGCGCCAGTGCAAGTGCGCTGGCAGTCGACGGGGGACGGCGTATTTTTGGCGCGTGGTTGGTCCTCGGTAGTGGTGGCAGTTCAGTGGATGCAATTCAGCGGACAAATTGCCAGTAAGAGAGCAGAATGGCAGAGGGCAGGCAGGAAAGAGCCGAGTGGAGAGTTTGTGTAGTGGGCTGCAATCCGCTATATACTAGTCGTGCTATAGCGGGTTTCGGCAGAATCCCCCAAATCCCCTATACGTACAGGGCTTGAAGGGCTGGGGCTGGACGAGATAGTGCTCTCAAGTTACTGCACAAGGGGAACATCAAAACGGAAATAATGAAAGCAAATAATATCCAAGATACACAGCACTCACGGGAATATGTAGGGGGCTCAGGCCGGCCAAGCCACAGCACGATGCGACTCAGTCGATTGGGCTACTCTGTTACGCGTTGAGGCTCAGCCCTGGAGCCACTGCAGACAGTGGGTAACAACGGCCAACAGGTACCTGGCGAGGGTGTGGAGATACCTTGATGCTGCTGCTGCAAGTCTAGTGGGGTTCCTGGCCCACTTGGGCCCCTGGGCCCTAAGCCCTGCCGTGCCCTCTGTACTGTCTCCTCCATGGCAGGTTGGCGCATCCACCCTCATCAATATAGATTTTTAGGCCAACATGCATACATATTCAAGTACAGGGTTTTGATGTCCCAGCTTTAAATATCAACAGTAGTCGACGATGTTTCGTCAACCTCATAATTATATCCTGTATTGATACCAGAGCATACGAGTGATTCGAAAGTACTCCAAGCTGATGACACTGGCTACTAATTCTAGAATCTGTCGAGCAATGCTACAATTCGTATTTCCAACATTGAAGCTAGGGAGGTCCTTGCGCGCTTGACAGATTCTCAAACAAAACAGCAGAAATTCAAGCCATCAGCTCGAGATTGAGAGAATAGAGGGGCAACAAGTCGGCGTGCAACAGAACTTTTAGAACATTGCGCATATGTGCCCTGCCTTGGTGGCTCTCCACAATGACACTCGATGACACTAAGACCGCTGTTGCGATGAGACTATAGCGCTACCAAGATCGTGCACGTGGCAGTGACCGCGTTGCTCGCCGTTTTTTTGCGCTTATGGTGGTGGTACTGTCATTGGGCATAGAAGTCTACATGGCAGCAGCCAGCAGGTCAACCCCCACAGTTGGCAGGTAGTCCCTTATTGCTCTTCTTCGCCCCTGCTGCTGTGGCAGGCCGAAGTGAGCTGCGAGCATTCGCGACCAAAACTACATTACCTCTATTGCGGCTATCGAACTTCTTGCTCTCCTCTCTCTCTCTCCCTGGCTATCTGAGTATCATCCACCACCAGCAAAATAATTCACCAACCAGGACCACCAGTCTAACAAATGACCTGCACAGCGGTGGCCGTGCACGTATCTGCGCAATGGCGAGAGCAGGTTGACGACAATCGCTTCATTGCGAGCATTGAAACAAGGCCTCCAAGTCTTGTGGCTTGACTCCTTCAAAACCCATCGAATACCTACAGCAATAACCGACGAACGCCGCCTGTCTGCAACCGTTTTGGCTTTTCACTCCTTTGTGGTCGAAATTGCAACGCTGAGTGCCTCTGGCGCATCGGCTTCGGCCGCTGGCAGGCTGGTTGCTGCAACTCGCTGGCAGGTTGAGGCGGAGTGCAGCGGCCAGGCTAGACTCAACGCAGCTCATGATGCATCGTCGACCACCTCCCTCCTCCCTTCTGCTCCTCCTACGGCACACACGACCTCGCTGCAACGTCTTCAAACGCCTGTGACACCTATCCAATAACAACGACTGCCCATCTTGCCTGCAAGCGATGCAACCCTCACTTGCCGGCCCTGGCTTCAGCTGCACCTCGCATACGATCATGCACTCCTCCTACTTATAACCCTCTTCGCGGTCTAGGCCGCTCTACGAGAGCTTCCAGGCCTAGCCGCAGCCGCCGTCACTGGTGCATCTGGTCTGTGCATCTTGTCACTTCTGCCTTTCGAACGTGAGGTCCTCAGTCCGCAGACTATAGCTTTGCCTCGGCCGCTCCGTTTCCAGTCAGGTTGTTTCTCGATGCCAAGCGCCATGTGCATGCCTCAGAAGTCAGACCACGTGGTGACCAGGTCTAGCCGACGGCACTAGCGAACAGCGCAAAGTGCGCAGTGTCGTGAGAATGCACCTGGACTCGTGTATAGGTGGGTGGGTGTGGGAGCGTGGCAGCGGGAGTGGTTGGTAGGGTCGCTATTTCCCACACCATTGACCTCTCTACCAAGTATATGTTTCGCACAAACGTCTCGCCCTGGAACGAATTCGGCATATATCGAGTGCTCATGCGGATCGGCTCTAGCTTGAGATACCAGGCATGACCTCTATGAACTTAACCTGGCACGCGCGCGCATTCAAAACCTACTAACAGAGCACCAGCCATGAAATCTGCGGGACATCCGACCCGCTGAACTTGCCGGACGCCACACCATCGGATGAGGTCCAATGATATCGCTTTCCGGGCTCAATAATCGCTGACTTCCTATCCTTATCACGATGCCCGCCGCGCGCTCAATCGACCAGCCTTCACTTTCACTTTTGACTGCAATCTCACAGCCGCTTGGCTCCGCTACTTGTTGGCTCCAATCATTCATTGACCCTGCGCACAACTGCTGTATTTGATGTCACATTTGCAAGGCTTGTTTGTTGAGGCCAGCGGTTGAAACCTGCTGGCTTCAGGCTCAATGTGCTCATAATACCTCTCAATCATGCGCACAACCCCCACGATCAGCTGCAACGATGTTAAGCATCTTTACAAGGCTCATTTCGTAAGATTGACCTTATTGACCAGGTCTCTTGCAGGAGTGTGCGGCTAACAACTGTCTCGCTTCTCAGACACCTTGCTTGCCCGGCTCTGATTCTCTGGAGTATATTATTCACTTTTACCCTGGGTCATGGAACATTTTGGGCTGTGAGCAAGAGAACTGCAAACTCGTTGACCGGTTCATATTAACCTGAAGCTCAGCCTATGGTTGGCGGCACTCAAACGCTGCATGTCGGACCTGTGGCTTGGAACTGTGTCCAGCCTCCAGCCACACAGGATTGACCGTGGGCTCGTAACGCGCATCTTGCGAGATAATTGGCACCACAGTCAGTCATTACTTGTCGTGATCATATATGATCCTATCGGGCGTTTGATGGCAGCAGTGAGTTGCTGCCTACAGAAGTGGGATTGTAGTATCTCATGCTGACGCTAGGACATCTTTTTGAAGTTTATCGTCTTTACATACTATCTTGATCTATGCTGAAAAACGTGTCGCCCACAAGTGAGTGTAGTTCTCTGCACAGGGATTTGGCGCCGCCAGAATGATTTTCCAATGCGCTTGAACTTCCACCACTTTGGAACGGCAGGAATGGAAGCAGATGTCCAACAGGGACTGAAAGCGTTTGCCAGCTGTACGTCTTCGATGCCGCAGCCTCAGGCATCTGCCTGATCACCAAATGAGCAGCTGAGACTCGGCGCTGTACACCGACATGTCGTCCCGTCGATCATTTCCAACGAACCGCTCTGACGGGTCAGGCAATGCCGTTGCTGGGGATCGCCACGACGCCATCTGAAGCTCTGGATGGCGCTGCAGATATTGAAAAAGGATCGGCAGCGGTCTTGTACTTTTGGTGAGCCACTTTTTCACGCGCGTAATTGGACTAATTTTCTCCGTTATGATGAAGTCCTCATTCTGCCAGGGACCACAGATACGAATGGCCATTATTTTCGGAGTTAAAATGGGCAACACTCAAGCATGTTGCCGCGTGTGGTGAAGCTTGCGGATCCTGAAACTAATTTTGGCGGACCGCCGCCATCGATGCACTGTGGAGCACAAGTTTTGGGTGGTGCCGTTTGGCGTTGAGACACTTCTGTCCCACCAGCCCTGCCTTCGAAGCATCGAAGGAGTTAGTTGCCTTCACAGTAGTAGGTGTCCGAGGATGATCCCACTCGACGGCGGAACAAAGACTTGATCCTGTTCCAAGCCCATTTCGAGTTTGGTCCATCTCCAGGTCACACATAGCTGCATTTGTTCCGTGCGCCGACGCGAGACAGCGCCCGCGATCCCATGCAAATCCTGAAATGCTTGTTAGAACTGTCCGGCGATCATATCCATTGCCTACTATTGCCAGAGACAGAAGTTTTGAACGGAGCAGCCATACAAGTACTTGGCAGTTGTTAGTATCTCTCTACTGCCGCTCAGTTGTGTGGCTGTCTTGATCATTGATTGGAACGCAATGAGTAAGTCCTATCTTGCTTGTGTGTCCATCAATTCTGCCTAGCTGCAAGGAAGGCGGGGAACGTCCTATGCTGGAGTTGAGGCTGAGCTTGGGGCGCCATGACCGAGTTGTGACTGCAACGTACAGGTCAACATGCCTTGGCGCATCTTGCATTGATATTACAGTAGGCTGTCTAGTCGGCCGTAGGCTCATGTGCTGCCCTTAAGAGCTTGTTTCGTGTTCAGCGGCTCTCGCCTTGAGGCTCAATTGTTTCCAATCATGTCGTATTCCTCTCTAAAGGATGGACACAGACTGCGTGAAGAAATTCTTTGTCTTGCATTGATGCGCCCATTCCGCGTGTCAGTTCCGTGCCGTCTTGGGCTGTAGGATATGCCCAAGTCTTTGTCGTATTGAGCGGAAATTGGGTTGCTGACCTGTGGCGCAAACCTTTCGGTAGGCAACTCCAATCACCATGAAGACAATCACCTAATACGGCAAAGCTGAAATGCAAACCTAGTTTCTTACTTACCTTCAACCTTCAGAAATGAGCGAACCCCTCGGTTGCGGGTCGCTAATAGGTTCCGCTCTATGTTTGTCGTCACATTCCGCAGTTGGTGGGCAACTTGGCAGCCCGCTTAGTACAAAGATGAGTTTCTCGGTACACTAACGGATTAAGCGACCGCAACACCGGGAGAGGGCGATGATCGTCAGGGCCATGTTGCGGTTGCAAGAAACCTCGACAGCGTCACGGACTGTTTTCCTTCTTTGCTTTTCTTTCTTCCCGCTTGTTCTTCTAGAACACTCACTAACAGCATAGTGTTACCCTTTGACGGCTAAAGAAAAGACATTAGAATAACATCAAAATTGAATCCCAACCAATCTGTCGGTATTTTCCCGAAGCACAAGGCTCAATCAGTTTTTGCGCCTCGTCTGTTTCATGTTAACACACTTGGTTTAAGCCTCTTCCTATCCCACCACCATTGCTTCCTCAAAAGCATTCTTTCTGCTCTGTTAGTAAGCACTATGTCGATGCTTTGTGGCTTTCGTGTATGTGTATCATAATGTTTGATTCAGATTTATTTACAAGATGATCAGCAGACTTTGATAGATGGCAGGCCACTTACTGCAAATTAAAACGTTCTGTCTTTTGTTCATGGGCTGTATGGTGAGAACTTGCTTGGTGCTAGGTACTCATTTGTTGTGAGATACTTGGTTGGAATATCCGAAATCCGGGGAAGTGGAAATATATCATATATCTGTTCGTCTGTCTGTCTTATGTGTACCCAGGTATACACCTACTTATACACGAGTGTGGAATGCAAATATGTAAGAGTTGTGTGAAGGTCATGTACAATGAATCTATGTGAAGGTCATGTACAATGAATCCGACGGGAACAGCTACGGCGATCGACTTCCAAGCTCGGGATCCCAAGAACAGTTGTTTCACCTGAACAACGAGAGGCAGACGATGACGAGCGACCCAGTCGTCATGCTTCCGTCTGTTAATGCCTATGCAGATGATACCGACTTGTCGAATGGTGCCTGGTGGTGATAACCGCGTTTGCCCTATGCTTGCCAGCAGGGGACAAGTGACACCGACACAGCAACCGGACGTGATGTAAATGGTAGTTGAGGAACACATCACTCAACAAACACAGGGAGCCAGCTTGGACCCGGCATCCGGGTAATGTAACGCTTCGAGATCTCCCCGTGAAGAGTAATACCTATCGAAACGGGAGAAGGATTGATAGTGCGCACGGAAGATGGGCAATCAAATAGGTTTTGAGTGGTTTTTCTTCCCGTTCCCTCTCTGTATTGTTCTTTTCTTTCTATATGTCTCATCCTTCAAATTTTGTAAGAAAGTATTCGGCTTCACAATGCAAAATGTCTTTTTGACGACTACGTTTCATTGCGAATCTGATCATGTCTCCGACCGACTTCTCTTTTAAGCTGGCGCCAGCAAATCGCTTGGCCACTTCCGTTCCGGACACGAATAAATGAATCTCCAGATGCCTAGCAGTCGCAAAATCGCAATGAAAAGTTGAGTTGTGATATGCGCTTTGGTATTAGCACAAGGGTCAATACCATCATCTAAAAACGCCAGGCCAGGACTGGACGACGAGAAGATGACAAAATTCTTTCAAACATCCCGGTTGCAGAGATCTATGTCTTTCCGAGACGAAATTGAAGATGCCACAACCTGGAACTGTTCTCATATATGATCTGCAAAGTGTTTGAAAAGAACATAATGGATAGGAAAATAGAGAAGATATCAGACAAATTAATCAAAGCAGGTAGAAGCAACGTCAAGTGCCGTAAAACTCCTTGAGCTGTAAACTTCTCCCTGCAACTAACATATGGGTGCCACGAATACATACGACGCGGTGCGGGACCACGTCTCAGAATACCCTATGCTTTGAATCCAGCCTGTGGAGGCTAAGATGCGTCGTTTGCCTCACCCATGTGACCTCTCTGCTGGTCTGATGAAGTCTTGTCAGTCGTCTTCTCAGTGGGAACCATGCGCATGGAGTATGCCATGACTGCCCAAACAACCTTCATGGCTTCAAGTCGGTCCGGTATAACATAAAGGTCGTACCAGCGCGTCCTCCTAATTTCCAGCTTGCCACGGGCGGCGAGACCAGGGTCAACAATCGTGCCGCTCAGAGACTGTGACAGCTTGTCTGGCACCCGCACACGGAGCACAGAAACGTGATGAAACAGGCAACTAATGACAAATATGTCATCAAAGTCGGCAGCCTGTTGTCGTCCAATCGCAGTATATCTGGTCTTTGGATCCCAGTGCGCCGAAGGTGCGCGTATATTGCGGTACTCATCGGCTGAGGTCTGTCCACGTCGAGGTCGCTTAGCGTTCGGAGGCTGAGGCAGCGAAGAAGCACTTGAGGGACGATGGAGCAGGGCACCAAGTAACGAAGCGCGGTGATGGCTGGCCCTGGAAGAGCTGCTGCGATCTGTCGGTGCTATAGTGTCACCGTCAACGGGGCTGCTGCTGCTGCTGGGCTTCTCTTCAACCGTACCGAGCTCCTGTGCTTCGACTTCCTTACCGATAGGCCCTCCAGGCCCGCCGCCCCATCGCGGCCTGGTAGCCCACCAAGAATCTTTGCCGATTTGCTGCATTTCTTTGCCCTCCCAGCTGCGGTATTGTGCGGTGATCAAAGCTGCAATGATTTCCCTTGATAGATCAATCAACGAGTCGCGGTCTCCGCCGACTGGAGGGAAACTGAGACTGTGACGCGCAGAAACAGCTGCGATGGGGCCTTCGACAATTCCGCGTCTTGCGGAATCACGGTCTGTGGGAATGCGTCGAATGAAGTTGCAGGCAGAGGAGAAAGAGGTGTGCATGTATTTGGGCTCCTGTGTCTTGATGTATAGGCGGGCATCCTGGTGTGCAGCAATCGTGCATGAGAAGTCGTAAGTAACGAGCTTGAGGAAGGACGTCAGAACCATTGCGCGATGAATGGGCGGCATGGAATGTCCTGCACTAGTGCGGTAGAAGACGTGGTCTTCTTCACTTGTCGAGCTTTGAAAGTCCTGATTGTCACCAGCATGTGCTGCTCCCACCTGATTTGTGTCTGCTTGCGCTGCAGAGGTATCGTCCCAATAGCTTGTCAAGTTCTCTAGCGAGCGAAAGAAATCATGTGTGTATCCCAGCCTCACATACGTCTCGCCGGGCCTGGGAGTGAGCCTCCTCACAGAGCGAAAGGCACGATCATTATCAGTAGAGAGACCTTGGCGCAGTTCAACATACTTGGCGGCACCGGGTGCCTGCTTATTGTTGCACATTACCGGTCGGGATGTGGCGTCGCGTATGAGGGCCTCTTCCCGCGACAAAGTGTCCCAAGCGCCAAAGTCGGGGATGCACGAAGCATCAGGAATCAAGTCATCGATGGAGACGTCAGCGACGACGTGGACACCCAAGGCCTCGAGATGAGCAATGGTGACCTGATCAGCTGGGCGTGCAAGTGATTGAAGCAGAGCTGGCAGGTTCGAGCTTTGAAGGTCTCCGGGATTGTCTGATTGAGGAAAGACAAACTCGAGTTGACAGTGCGGGAGGTGTACTGGCGTTGCGGCTGGAATGGGCTCTGTCGACCTCCGGGCCTCTGGCAGCGAGGGCGAACCTGATGACGGTTCAGCACTACAGTAGACTCGGAATAGAGGGCGGACTCGTTGCTTCCGGATGAGGCGCGAGGACTTACCAAAGTGGGAAAGGTTACCGAACATGATGGACTTTGGCGTCTGTCGTGTCGATTGCTTGGATGTCGATGACAACTACCACTTGCAGAGCTTGCTGCTGGCTGATAGAACAGAGTAGAGTGATCGGCGTGCTGCTCGAGACCTTTCGCTGCAGCAGCATTCATACGCAAGAGCCAGACTAGCGAAGTGATGAGGAGGACGGTCCAACACCAAGCGTGTCAGAACGGAACGAGAGCTGCGCCGCCGGCAGAACAAAGTTGTGGCAATGAGCTAATGACACGTTGGCTGAATTGATTGCAATGCACGCTGATTGATGAAGCTGGCGATGGCGATGGCGCTGGCGATGGCGATGGGTCCCGACTGATCAGTTGAGAGGACCGCGTGTGATGGTGCAACGGGGCGGCTGAAGTCGACAAGTCAGGGGCCTTTCGAGGTCTGGGCGACTGTGCAAGCCAACAACGGCCTGAGAGATGCGGACAGTCTGTGGAGCGACACTGCAGACCTTCGTGGGAGAGCTGACTGGCAGAGCAAATAGCAGCAAGAAGGCCAAGACGTCGATTGATGTTGTGGTGGTGACGCTGGTGAGGTCGGCGTCGCTGCATTTGCTGTGGCACAAGAGCGTGCAGGGGGCAACTGTGGCTCAAGACCCCCGCCATTTGCAATTCAGAACCAAGAATGAGGCTGGCGCAGTCATGGCTTGGAGGAGCAGCATGGCCCAGGCCAGGTGGGTGGGTGCTGGCTTGGTGGAAGGGCGGGTTGAGGATTGGGCCTCTTGAGGCCAGCACTGAGGGTGCAAGTTCTGGCTTGTGCTTGTGTTTGTGGAGTTAAGGTTGGTGGAGATGGCTTTGATGTCCAAGGTTCCAGAAGGCTGTGATAGTTTAATCAGCAACTGTCGCTTCCGAGTTGCACAAGGCCAGGCAAGGGCACTCCTGTGGTGCACCTGCCGTGGTCTCTGGAAAAAGAGAGCGCTTGAACCTTGATTCTTACCCTAACCCGGAAGCTGTCGATCACGGTGGCTATACTTGAAACCCCTTTCCTATAGCACCATTCTTATGGTTGAGAACCCTGGAGAAACGAGTGAGCCGTATCGCGGAAAATCATCAGCAGCATTATCCATTCACACGCAAGTCTCCTCAGTACGGATGCATCTGAGAACGAGTCGACGAAAAACTCAGCATGAGTCCTGTTTGTCCAAAGACATGAATTATGAACATCCCTGAAATTAATGAAATAGCCAAACCCGCTGAAGAATTCACCTCGGAATCTCGCTCGTCCAGGAAGGAGGATTCGCAAGCAGCAGAGAAATACCGTCATGCCTCAGATGGCGATTTTTGTCCCCTGAAAGATCTTGAGCTGACTGCATGTGCATGGAGGAAGCCATCCTGGCATCAATCCTGGCGGAATAACTAGATAGTAGTTACACATGTAGTCTTGGTCCCAACACTGCGTCAGATCAATGCATCAAGGCAACGCTTTAGCCGAGAACAAAGCATCCACAGCGTATTGCCAACTACAGCATAGTGGATGGACTTGACATGGCTGAGCCAGCATCGTGCCTCTGGCTTGAATTGAGCACCCATGCCCCTCTTAGATATGTGTCATGGGCCCCAACCCGATTCGATTGGGAGGCAGCATCACCGACGACTCCTTTGGAAGTCGAACGGGGGCAGTACCAGGAGGAGAGCTGCCAGGAGGAACATTGAAGAGTGTAGGTGTGGGGCCAGCAATAGGAAAGCGAGAGCGAAAAGTGAGTGATTGATGAATTTGGTGCTTCTTGGTGCTTTTACAGGGCTAGGGTGTAGCTGTCCCCCAGACACACCAGGACGCACTAAGCATCGGACACTACCAGGCGCTACAAGCCCCGCCAGTGGCTGCTAAAAGCAATTGTCAGGTACCCGCTACCTTGGAGCTTGCATGGATGTGGCCAGCACGTGGGAAGGAGCCAACCAGGTCGGGAAGCTGCCATCCAGGCTAAAACATGACCGTTTCAATGAGGGGGGGCCTTGTAATGGGTGCCCACGGCACGGAGCACGGCGCCTCCAGCTGTGCCGCCCAGAGCCCACTTGCACTCTAAGCCGCTATGCTTGATGGCTAAGGAGCCTCTGGCCGTGTCCATTTCCGTTCATGGCCATCTCCTTACCACCACCATCGCAAGTATCCAGAACAGACAGGTAACGTGTTAGCCATCACCACGCTCTAGCGTCTTTGCTTGACGAGAAAAGAAGCAACAGCTAGCTAATTAGAACCCGACCAGAGTCATGCCTTGCTCTCCGGCGCGTCTCGTCCCAACATCCAATATGGGCGCGGTCCTAGCTCCCTAGGCAGTGTTGCTTCATACTTGTCGCAGGACAGGGGCGGCACCACCCCCAAAGTGGGAAGGCCAGGGCTTCAGATGCAAGCACCTGCAGACTTGGCGCCCAGAGCCGCAGCCTTTCGGGATTAGACGACGCCCCAGCCCGCCAATCCGGGCCCCGTGCAACCCCCATCGTCACCTCGCCGGCGCTGCCAGCCCAGCGCACATACAAAGCAGCGCCCACCGAGACAGCTCCCGTTCCACGCCATGTCCTGTAGAGCTCTCGAAACATCTCTCTCTCTCTCTCTCTCTCTCTCTCTTCTCGTTTTGCCCGTCTCCGTGGCTCTCGGGCTCTGACGCTGGAAGTGCTGCTGCTTCTGCCTGCCAACACGAACCCGTCAGCTCTCAATGCGGCCTTCTCCGGCCCCTGCCGCATATCGTTTTCGAGACCAAGCAGTTTGGTCTGGTCTGATCTCTCTCTTACAACCGTTCTCTGTGATCGCCATGTCGCACTAGCACACTTGCTGCTACTCTTTCCACCACAGCTAAGCCCCATCGTGGCTTTTGTTACCGGAAATCTTGGCTCCGCATTGCTTTCTGCTTTGCTTGCTTGCTGATCATCCGCTCTTGTTTCGCTTTGATCAACACTTCCAATTCTACAATCTTCCCAGCAACAACAGCAACAAGACGAATAACATCGACGACCACGACGTCGAAGACGAGGGCGACGACAACGACGGCGACAGCAGTAGGAGGAACCACACCACAGAACCTTATCCAAAACTATAACCAAGATCGTCACTGGCTTATACTCACCACCGTATCGAACTGTTCTGGGACATCCTACGAATGAAGTTGGCTCGTGTGTGACGGCCCAAGAGGCCTCGGCGTCTTCTCTTCTTGTTCATGTTCTTTTTACGCCTTTGAGAGGTGGCCACACTCCTGTTGTACAGCGAGTTGAATTTCTTATCGCAAATATTGATCGCGACTGGAATCGCCTGATTAAGGCACGCCCGACGCTCACACATCTCCGATTTTGTGCAAAATGGCTACGAGCGCGACCCTGGGCCTGGGGCAATTCATCACAACGCTGGACGGGAAGAGATGCACAGCAGTGCCTAGGACAGATGTCAGCTCACAGACAAGTACGACAAATGCATTTTCAAGCCCTTCTACTTCATCGACCTCAATCCCAAGCTCACCACCACAAGTGGTAGCGTCACTGGCGGGGCAGACGATAGATTCACTCACGCCGACCCCACCGCCTATTGCTGCCACATTTTCGTCATCATCCTCGATGCAACAGAATTCTGTTATTTTCACTTCTTCTCCTTCTGTTTCTTCTTCATCATTCTCTTCTTCAAGCTCGGCGGTTGTGTCACCTGCAGCCGTCCGACCACAAGCACAAACACGGTCCAGTGTAACTAACACCGGCTTGACCGCCGCATCTACAGTCTCTGCGACGAGTTTTCAAGCAACACCCACTGCCCAGACTGAGGCTGCCTCACAGTCAAATGCACAAAATGCTGCGTCCTCGACGACATTACAGCTAGGGGCTGGACATTCTGTCACCTCGGCGGATGCACAGGACGCGGCTACGGCTACTGCGTCTGCGGTAGCGGTATCGAGCTCGAGTAACGGCGGACACAGCACTCGCTTTAATGCCGCGATAGTCGGCGGCGTCGTTGGCGGCGTTATGGGCATTGGTCTCATTGCGCTGTTGATCTGGTTTTGGCGAAGGCAGATCAAGAAGAGACGACGAAGTACCCTCCTTACGCCATTATCGACTGAGCCTTGGTCCGGATACGGCTCGCGGGAAAAGCGAGGGTTTCTCCTTGGCCAGGACAGCCAAGGACCAACACTTCGCAGTGCCGGCATCAAGTCAAAGGTACGGGCCCAATATGGACGCGTTCGCGGAGACATTGGTACGCGCCTTCGCAGTGGAAGCGTTCACAGTATCAGCTCCCACAAAAGTGGCCGTTCAGTGGACATGAACAGAGGCAATTCACAGTATATGAACGCCTCTCCACTCATTTCACACGGAAGATCGGGCTCGTTAGCCCTCTCGGGAGCGGACGAGAGCAACACCACAATTAAGGACCAGATAACGGGTGTGTTCAGCCGGATAATAGGACAGTCGCGCACACAAGAGTCGGGATTTAACGAGAAAAATGACATCTTCTCCGCACGAGGACTCCACGGATCAAGAAATTACACTTCGCCGAATTCAAGACAAGTCCTCAATGCGCCAGACTTCTTGACCTTGGTCAACATGGACGACGCAGAGCTTGCGAGTGGTGCTCCGCAACAAAGACGGCACTCGAGGATCCGCGGCGGCAGTGAAGGGTCAGCCATGACCAAGAAGAGCCAGCAATCGAGCATTAACCCCTTTAGCGACATTCATGCAGTCCCGGGTCCCACAGGCACCCAACCATCAACATATATTCAGGACATGCGCCGCTCACGAGGCCAGTCCCTAGGCGCGGGCAGTATTGACCTGAGCAAAGTCTACGACGTGCGAGGTCTACACATTGTCAACGACACATCAAATCCAGCAGCATCACGAGAAGCCTCTCGGCTGTCGAGCGACCAGGTATCCAACGCACCGGCCCTCTCCAATTTTTCGGGGCGCGAAAGCTTGGTGAGCGACCTCAGTATCGCCCCGACCTTCGCTGCCAAACGCAACAAGTTCCGCTCGGATCCCTTTGATTTGGAGGAGCTGTCGACGAGTTTGCCGAGCAATACGGGCTACCCCCCGTTGCCCTTTGCTGCTGCCGCCGCTGTAGCCAATGCAGAGGCCTCTAGCAATAGTGGACGGCTGTCGAGGCCTCAAGCAGCGCATACACGACACATCAGCGATGGCAGCTCAAAGTATACTAGTGGAGTAGCTGATGGCGTCTACGATGATTGGAGTGATCCCGGTCCAGATATTGGGCCCATTGTGAGATGATTACCAACCTCATCATCACCATGGCTAATGTCACGAAGTATGAAAAAAAGCAGAAAGAAAGCAAGGAAAAGAGAGAAGAAAGCAGTTAGGTATACATTGCTGCTGGATCCAAGGGGATTGGATCAAAGAAGAGACCCGCACAAAGGAAGAATGCATATCTCAATCAAAGTCTATGGCCTTTTTTGTACTATTATCTCCTTTTCTCTTCCATTTCCTCACTTTATTGGTTGTATTATTGGGTTGCTCTTGATTGGTTTTCCAGTGTCCTATTCATGTCCCCTGCCCATGTCCCCTGTCCCATGGACATCCTATATGATCGGTATCCCACACCCTATGAATGAATTTCAGAACGATCAATGTGTTGTATATACATTCATGACACGATAATCGAATGAGAAGAAAGAATATGATGAGGTGTATATTTGATTGTTTTATATCAATATGTATGTATTAACACTGTGATGAATCTGTTATTCGAACTGGTTTTTTGGATGGTTTTTTGGGGGTGGGGGGGATAAGATTCACATTCTTGTACGCTGGATATTTGCTCTCGAGAAACACGGTAAAATAGAAGAACAATCTATCTTTTGACACCATCCCTGCCTACTAGCTACCTATGTATGCAAAATACGCCCAATGAATTAGGCGAGATTTTTTGTATCAAAGTCTTATTGATACGCAATATTCTCATATCAAGATGTTGAAATATGGGACGTCTATTAATGATAAGCCACGCCACAAGATTCAATATGAACATGGATCTGGTAGTCCTCATTCTTCTCTACATGCCCCTGCACTCCCAATACACGAAGATTAGAAGAAAACAGGAAACCAGAACAAACACAATTCAGAAAGATGATTTTCACTTTCGTCTCCACCCTTCCCTTTCTCTGTCCTGAATGCAAGTGTGGATCATCTTCCGGTTTCGACATGTGACGCCCAAACTAGAAAAGAAAAAGAAGAAACACGAAATTGCTTATTCGGCTACCCTCTCTTGGCTCTCAGCAGCAAATTGTAATAAAATAGGAATGGTATAAATGGGTATCGTGGATCATGGATGGACGTAGACTAGAAAGGGATGCTGAATATAACCAAGGGGAAAAAGGTTGAAATCCGTCTGTGTATAGTGTAAGAAGAAAGTCGTGCAAAAACCATGGTAGGAAGAGGAAGAGCGGAAGATTGGGCACAAAGGCCACAAGGAACACGCTCAAGCACCCTGGAATTATCGCAGTGAAATGTTAGTGCTTGAATAGCCGCGGAAAAAGCGTCGAAATGTAAAGGGACAGTTCCCCGATAGGACAAATCCAACTCCACCACAGCCAAAATCAGGCGTTACCGTAGTAGCGTCCACTGGAGGTTTTTTGGCCGGCCTCCATGCGAGTCGCCCATCCCTTGACCGCGAGCACGATGATTTCCCAAGCCATCAAAAGAGCCACAAGACCCATGGTGATAGTGTACATAAACATGACATCCAGGTTGTAGTGGATCATGCCGGCAACAGTGTCACCACTGGAAGCCATGAACAGAATACCGCCTGTCATCAAACCAAAAGCTGCAAGAACCTCAGTCGGAGGCCGTGAAGGCATTACAGTGGTTGGTGGCTTGAGGTAAGTGATGATGTAGGTGAAGCCGCGCGCGAAAGATGCACCAACTAGCATAGTGCCCCATTGCTTGTGCACCATGGACGAGATCATGGATTCTTGCGTATGGCTCGACATCATGATGCCTAGCAGAAGGATAACGAGGGCAGGAATCGGGTTCATGGAGAACCTGTATGCTCCAGGCTCTTCGAGTGCGAGTTCGTGCTCGCGGACATTGTCGTAGCCCTCATTAATGGCTTGAGTGACCGTCGTGTTGAGAAGATCACGAATGCGCACCGATTCAATTAACATGCCACACTGTTGGCATTTGTTAGCAGAGGTACAAAGAAGGGCTGGATTTGTAGTTCAGTGCAGCTAACTTACCAGGCCGCCACCCAGGAACAGAACTGTGATGGAAATGTGCTCCAAGTCCTCGAAACTGTAACTGCCGCCCCAGTTGCCCAGGTGCTCGAGAAAAATGTTTGTGGATCCGTAGAAGAAGATGAGAAAACTCTCAACAAACTCGGCCGACGGAACCCAGCGGCCGCTTGCAGATTTGGGACGAATATTCCATGCCTGTGCATGAAAGCATCACCCGTTAGTCGAATACGCCACGAAACGAATCATAGAATTGGAAAATACTCACCCATCCCAGGTCGCCAAAGCATCCAGCCCAGCGTCCAAGCGTAAGCACGCCCAGCCAGAAGAAAACGCCGCCTTTGATCCAATGCGCCAATCCAGTGAAGATTTGACGACCTTCCTGCTCTCTTTATTAGTCACGAATCCTGTACTTGGAATTGCCAACATAATAAGACTTACAAAAAATCGTCCCATGGTCACAATACCAGTGCACAGAGCAATGAATCCAAGAATCATGCTTGTACGATCGACAAAATTGTAGCCAAAGATAAGAACCTTCCAGAACTTTGAAGAAATCTTGTTGCCAACCTTGACCGCAAGACGGTGCAAAACACCGCCGCGCGGGGTAGCAGCGAGATCAGCTTCAAGGTCTTCATCTTCTTCGGCGAACTCTTTGTGGTGTGCGTTCTCCGCGGTTGGGCTTGCCAAGGTATCGGGAATGGACGAGAATGAAGCACTCCTATCTGTGCCATGACCGCTGTCGTCTGAGTGCCTGCACAACGATGAGTACTGGCTGTTTTGGAAATGCTGATGCTCGTCCAAGGCAGCGTGCGAGACAGGGATAAAAGAACGACATTCAGCCGCGTTGAGTCTGTTTTCTCCGTCCTCGGGCTTGCCAAAAGCCCCCACAACGCGGCCTAAGAGACTGACGGCAATCTGCGTTGACAATACCGATGTGGCGAACCAGCCAAGCTTGCTGTGTGCGTTGTTCGGGTACAGATCTGGTGTATTGGCATCGTAAATTTTGCCAAAAAGCAGGCCCAGAGCGTTTACGGCCGTAAACACAAATTGCATTGGCACGGTATAGCGGGATCGCGCCAAAGAGAACATGGTCGCTGTCGCGAGACTTGTAAGCAGGCGCGCGACACAGAAAATTGTAGAAAGCACGGGAACTTACAGAGAGGCAGTATAACCAACCAGGCCGCGACCATGAAACCGATGTGCGCAAGCAGGGTGGCACGGTGCTCCTGGTGTGAAAAATAAGATGGTGGATAGACTATTTCTGCCGCTGGTTTCTTGGTGTCCATTTCCATGTCTTGGTTCTCGCCCATTTCCATGCTCATGCCCGCGGTCGCGGACTCGTCATCGCCATGAGCCAGAACGGTAGGGAGCAACAGTCCCAGAAGGACGGCCAAAGAGGCAGCTCTCAAAGCTATCCTCGTGACTGGACGCATTGGGGATTATTCTGCGCGGCGACCACTCTCAAGAAAAGTGTACGGCAGATGGGGTGTGGTTGATTCACTTTGCGCTTCACGTCGAATATGCCGCGAGGCAACGTTATCCTCTGGTTGATAGTTACCGTGGGGTTACTCGAGCACCAGAGGAGCAGGCGTATTAGAGAGAGGTTTTATGAAGCACTGATGCTGAAGTTGCCAGACAAAGGAAGCGCAGCAGGCAGCGTATGCCAAGATGAGGAGGAGGGTGAGATGTGCCGTCTTATATCCAGCCGAGCCAAGTCGAGTCGCCGCGGGGCTGCCCACCACTCGGGCCATGGTCACTTACACAGGACAGTGCTGTGCTTTATAAGTCGACAGGAAGCAATTGACGCGCCGGAGCCTACGGGAATTGTGGGTTTGCTGCCAGCCTCAGGCGTCAGGACTGCATGCCCCATCACATGACGGAGCCAGACCAACGCGCGCCAAAGAGCGAGGCAGAATTGGGTCGAATTACAAGAGAACGTAAGAAGAAAAAATAAGATACACGGTGAGGAGGACGAACACGGCAAAGTGACAATACCTGGATGACTCTATGATCGTGCATGCCGTCCATGGATCTAGAGGAAATACTTTGTTGCAAAGTACCGCGGCTGCCCATGCACGAGCCAATGACGCAAAGGAGACCCTTGTCAGAAGACCTGGTCACACAGCAGCTCTGTCCTGGGCATTTGGAAGGCGTGACCGGCCCAAAGACCACGATCCAGAGATGACACTATTCCGAAGCTTCCGGACTTTTAGTGGCAGCAAAGAACCTCAAAGAACAAGTCGACTCCAAAGGCAGGCCACTTGGCACCGCAGAGACAGGACTAGCAGAGTCGCTCTTTCGGTTGCGGGCCGCAGCACTGTATGCTTCCATAATCTCTGCACAGTGCGGGGCGGTCCAGCTGCCAACCACAGCCGAAGACAGAATCCCTGCTTGCTTTACGGTCCTTCCCAGGCTGCACGGTACGTGTCTAAGCAACTGGATACTATGGTAGCCATCCTGAGTACAGACTCTTCTTTTTGATGGTTCTAGCTGTATTCTTGAAAATCATCATCCCCTTCATAAGGTCATGAACAGGACAGGGCAGCCATCAGTCAGTTGGACAGCCGCCCGATCCCTATCCACCTAATAACGATTTGCAAGCATATTTCTGGCAAACAGCCTGGACATAATTCAAACAGCAAGCATCTTTGTACCGTTACTGCACTTGTTTAGCTGCTGATTGAATGTCTTTTCTCTCAAATTTCTAAGGCCGCTCTGACAACTCAACCTGTTCATCGATGGAGAAGCCGCCACTCGACTGCTCTTATTCTTATCTCGACGACATGACCTTATTGAGGCTGACTCCTACGTACATGCTGCGTACTACGGAATGCACATCTGAAAGCAAGGCAACAAGGCCCGCCGATCACCAAACTACAGCTCCAGGCCAAAACATGGACGGGTTCTAGAATTCGAATTCATGGGGCCTGCCGTTAAAGCTACCAGTTGTTTATGTGGGCGCCGCTCGCGTGGCTTCCGAACGTGTCAACCAATCCATGGATCCAAATTGTCACAGCACTCCTTGCGCTCAAATGAAGCAATCTACTATGTACATCCGGCAACACCCCTCGCATTCCCACTATTGCATCGAATATGCGACCAGCAATTCGGAGAAAAAACAACAGAGATGGATCCACAGACTGTCAACCTTCTGGGAATTGCGTATTGAGCATGTACGATCCTACAAGCTGTCCCTGGGCACATCTCGAGCCATTGCGATAAAGATTGTCTGAAAGTCCCATCGCAGAGGTGTGTGCGGTACTTCGTGCTCAAGTATACCCGGGCAAAATCGTCGACTACGTCACTGTCAGGCCTTGATACACAGTGCTAGACGACACCGGCACTTGCGGAGCCTCAATCATGCACCCTGAATTGATACAGCATAATGGCAGTCGGGACGAAGACCGAGAGACGGCTCGCGCTAACAATGCTCCCGAACAGGTCCCACCACGCCTTCGGAGACTTGGTTCACGTCGACTGGCCCATCCTAGGCAGCGAAAGAAAAGAGAGAAAGGGAAAGAATAGACTATGATTCCAACTCCTCGAGCAGCACCCTCGATCTAACATGATCCGAAGAGCAGATGCCCAGTGCTCAAAAAGACCCCGCGCAGCACATCCGGCCCGGAGTCTGTATCAAGTGGTCAATAATGAACAGGCAAAGCATCAGAGTGCGTTCAGGAACTACGAGCTGGTAAATGAACCTTGCTCGACGTTTTGGCAACATGTGATGCGCATGCGGCCTGCTCCCCATTCGGACCTGAATACACAATCGTCCCGCCAAACACGTCTTCATTCTGTGAGACCGTGGGAGAACCCAGCCATATTCTCGCAACAAGAACTCTTTTGCACTGTCCTGTGAATTTATAGACGCTGGCGGCATGCCCAGCCTCCCACGAGGCCCAACCTCTTCCTTGCTTGTGCTACCATGTGCAAAGCCCCCGTCACGGGTGCCAAGTTGTTCATGATTCACCGCAGTGCGTGCATGGTCAGATTTTAAATCTGACCCGAGGTTTCCGATCATACCCAAACAATAGGCTTGTTGTTGTGCTTGCCTCCCCATGCACTTGCCATGATGCTGCGTTCTAACAAAACTGTCACCTGCGGTGCTCGCACGGTACCCATGCACAGCGGTCTCCACATCATACTAGCCTCGATTCCCTTGCCGATCGATCGAATGCCAAAATTTTTCATGAAAAAGCCTTGTCATACCCGGCACGTTCGGCTTCGCGGGAAGCACGAAACGTCCGAGCTCTCAGACTGGGATATGTAGACATGTTTGGCAAGCCGTGCCATAAATTCAAAATAATACGCTCTCACTCTGGGAGGTGGACAATTGGATCGCCTAAGAGTGTTGTAACTTCTCCACTGGACGCCTTTCGACGATGCTATTCGCGAATCTCACGACCAAGGCCAGGACCTTTGCAATGGACGAGATTAACTAGGGAGCAGCGCCGCGAGCTAGTCAGCGAGCCAGCCCAGCCCCACCTCCCGAAGTGTATCCGTTTTTCCCGCCGAAGACTCGAGAATGATAATATCGAGCCACCCGCGGACAAATCCACAATATCATTCTCATGCAATTCATTGATACGAACAGTTGCACTTACTAATACATGACGTGAGACTAGTCAGCCTGGAAAAGTGTATGCATCCCAGACTTTGCACCACAAGCCTTCATGCCTACGCTGTTGGGCAATAGGAAAGTGTCTGGTGTTTGGCAAACACACTCGAGAGTAATCGCGTTGGGCTTGTATACGCTGTATTACAGCATAATGCAGGTCCAGATCGTCCAATCTTTGCATGCCAATATCCTGTCTATGAGCGATGATAATACATGTGTACTCCGCCGCTGAGAAGTGTAATTGTATTGCGAGGAACAGAGATGACGAAATGCTACACTTTTGCCCTGAACACTGGAACGAATTCGTATGGACCGTCCAATTGATGACATCCAGTATTTGTGCTCTATGCATTTTTGCTGCTCTATCATTTAATGACCTTGACGAAGGACCTCATCGGACTTGACATACTCGGCTTTCCTGCCCGGACTTTATTACCCCGGCTTTGTTACCCCGGATGCTGTTATATACAATGTGTCCAGCGCCTATTTGCTAGAAGACCGTCATTGCTTTAAGACGCACTCGTGCATATGTGTACGGGATTGTGGAGTACCTATGGTAATATTGTTGCTGTCACCCACAGAAGCTTTAACCTTAAGCCTCTGATGCGTGTTGGCCCTACTGTGACAATTGGTAGTCTCTCTTGTCGTTCACATCAGCAGTGTACATAGCCCGGTGGGAGTATGTACATCGATACGTAGATACCTACCTAAGTAGGTAACAAGTAGTGCACATATGTACCAACTTGCAGGCCTTCTTATAATGCTGACCGGTCCCTGAACCTCCACCTGCCACAGTCATCTTTGTACGCCCTGCCTTCTTTCTCCAACTTGTGCAGCACCTGTACAACGCCGCCCTGCGCCGGAGCGTGCAAGTGCTCCGAAACATCCGCATAAATCACTCTGACCAACTCCATTGGATGCCACGCCGCCACGCCGCCGCCACTACCACTCTCACCTTTGACCGCGGCCGTTTTGTTGACAGACTGTAGCGTCTGCGTGATCTGCTCCTCGCGCTGCCGCCGGTGCGAGACATACTCACGAATTCTAGCTCGGCCGTCTTCAATCACGGGTCCGTGGCCCGGATACGCTCTGCCGCCGAAGAGGCCGCCGCCCATTTTCTCGAGGCTGTCGAGATATGTCGCCAGGTCCTCAAACACGGCTGTGCCCTGGCCTAATACATTATCGCCTGTGAACATGGCGTCTTCTTCCTCGAGGACAAAAACCATGTGGTCCGCTGTGTGGCCGGGTGTATAGTGTGCCGTTAGTGTGGCACCCTCGACTTGAAACCTCTGGCCATCGTGAATGGCTATTTGGCCTGCATCAGGGCGGTGTTTGTATATTCTTGGCGGTTCTGTTGTCTTTGTTGATGTTGTTGTTGATGGTGTGGACGTGAATTTGTCTTCGTCTTCTCCTAGTCTCGAACTCAAACACAACACATCCTTCACCCCGCCCACGTGATCTCCATGCCAATGGGTGAGCAGCGTAGCGCTCACACTGGCGCCTTCCTCAACCAGCGTGCGCTGCAGCGCGGCTTTCCAGCTAGGCCTGCCCTCGCCCGTGTCAATGAGGAGTCGTTGGGCGCCGCTACCGACGAGATAGGTGTTTGTGCCTTGTAGGGTGAATTTGGAGGGGTTGCCGCCGAGGATGCGGATGCAGATAGGGGATAAGCGCTCGACTTCTTGGAGGGGCACGAGCTGGATGGCCATTTTTCTAACGTAGGTGGTGAGGGGTGAGGGTGAGAAGAAGGATGAAGAAGGTGCAGAGCGCATTTGTATGAGGGGATGGTTGTTGTTGTTGTCTTTTATTATAGAGTGAGAATGGTGTTTGCTTTGGGCCTTTGGCTACTTGAATGACTAGCTGATTGAGCCGAGGCAAATCGCAACAAGGCTTACAGTATCTGGAGTACGCGGTTGAACATCGACGTCGCCATCGGGTTGCTGAATGAGGCCTTTGCCTGCCAGAGGGTGCATGCCTGCCAAAGGGTGTAAGTGATAGATAGGGACGGAAGCGTCGCGGGGAATTGCAAGGTGGAGGGTTAGGGCTGGTAAATGGTGAATGGTAGATGCCTCGGCTCGATATCATTACCTAGGTACTTGGTGTGTACGACTGCTGCTATTGATAAAAACGCGCTATTGCGCGTAACGATTTTCTTGCCGTGTGAGGTTTGTTGTTGATTTGGACTCTGAACGTATCCTTGTTTCTCTATACGACCGCTGGTACCAAGAAAAACGGAAGAATATGTCCACAGGTATTTACATGGTTGGTGCGGTGTAAGTGGTGTATGAATGACAGTCTTGCTATCATCACGGGAACATCAAAGGCATTGACGCCCAAGCATTCCAGGTGATATCTACGGTATCAAGTACTAGGCGTCTGCGCAGATACACGATGGCCTCAAATTGTAGCATGATGGGGCGACAGGCAGTTATTTGCATGTTGAAATCTGCTACAAGGCTAAGTTTTCATCAAACTGTAGATCCCATCCAATAACTTGTAGAAAATGCACAGCATTTTTGAACGGTGGCGATCTGTCAGCGGGTGTGACCACTGACGACAACAGCTGCCGTTGTGACAACGCGCTGCTCCAGCAGGCTTGTTAGGTACCCTCCCAGCCGTTCCAGGGGCGGCGTTGACTTTTCTGCCCAGCAAGGCAGGTACATCATCAGCCAAGATCAGCCACGGTCGCATCGCCCGATAAGGGCTTATCGCATTTTACCTCGCCGGCTTGTGCAATTGCTCTGGGCTTCGGCCTCAACCGGCAGCCCCAAAGACCATCGGCGTGCACTTCCATCCACGCCCTTGTCCATCGCAGACTCGAGACGCCATCGCCGGCGCTCTTCTGGCTTGGTAAGCTTGTCCCCCGAGCGAGCAGTGCCGCGCGGGCTGCTACCAGGCTTCCAAAGCACAGCAAGCTGACTTTTTGTGCGCGTGCTGTTGGCTGCTAGCAGGGTCGCAGCCTTTCCCAAAGTTTCCCCTTTGGCGCCCATCTCATTGCCCACGCGACGAGACCAGATCCAGACTCGTTCGCTCGCTCACGCCCTCGCCTCGGCCCCCAACCATCAGGAAAGCTTCCGACCTCGCACGACGACTTCCAGTCCTGGCCGCCCCACGAACTCAAACCCTCCTCCTAATCGTACAAACCACACCTGCAGCAACTGCAGAAAGAGCTGGGCTTTTTTTTTTCCTGAGGGGGGAACCGAGCGGTACAAACGGGGCCGGGCGCAATCCAGAGACCAATTGGGTCACCAACCCCATTGTCCCCGGCCAGAGAGCTGCTGCATTTGTGCTTCACTTTGCTTGCAGAGTGCCTTGCATAGGCTCTGTTGAAGGGGGCAACGGCATAGTCTGAGCCCTGTGTAAAAGAAAGGCTTGAATAAGGTTATTGCATAACAAATTGTCCCAAAAAAGAGAACCGGCCGGTCGCGATTCCGCTGCCACCAGCCATCATCATCATGGCGACCCGTCCTCACACGCCGGCTTCGCCCAAGAACGTCAAGGTCAACTCCCCTGTCCAGGGGACACCAATGTTCGGTTGCCGTATGCTCTTGCCCAGTCCCAGCCCCAGACCCGAGACCTGTAACGGGCTTGTGTATTGTCAAAGTTGCCCATGCTAACACAGGCGCGTCACAGAACATGTGCAACAGCTGCTAAGCCAGAGCCAAGAGACCACAAACACCTGCATACAGCACTACAAGGCCATTCTGCGCCAAATCTACGACAATGTGCCCATTATCCCCCAAGTCCGCAAAAGCATTAAGGACAACATGATTACTGCTTCCCTGACTTCCAACTTCCTCTGCCTACAATGTCCCGTCGTTATGAGCCACGAGGATGTGGTGAAGCATGGCGACAAGAAATCACATCGCTTCTGTAAGCTGTTGCACCCTACCCTCCTGTTGTTACTTTGCAGGGCCACGCCGAGTGCTAACCTTCCAACTTAGTTGTTGACTCCAAGACAGGCTCGCTCTTTTGCCACATGTGTGATGACTTTGTCTGGGACCCTACTCTGGAGGATCTCAGAAATCGAAAGATTGGGACAGGCACATTCTCTAGTATGTTTACCCTTGCTTGCTGCCCTTCCTCCATGATAAATGAGCCTCATCACTGCTGCTCTCAAGTTCCGTCCTCAAAATTCAGCATTGCTAACATGACATTTTCGTCAAGGCCGTAAGCGAAAGTACGATGAGCTGCTTGCCGAAGCCATTAAAGAAGACCCAAAAATAATCAGTGCCAACACCATGATGCCCTCGTGTCGGGCAGATGGACTGAGGGGCATATACAATGCTGGTGCAACCTGCTACCAAAATGTCATCCTCCAAAGCTTTCTCCATAACCCCATTCTGCGCAACTTTTACCTGAGCGACGGCCACTCCAGTAATGCCTGCGAACTTCAAAACTGCCTAAGCTGTGCAATGGACGACATGTTCCAGGACTTTTGGGGTACTGAAATTACCAATGGCTACACTGCTGCTAACATCTTGTCGAGCTTTTGGATTTCTGAAAACAAGGCTTTTGAGAATCTTGTCACCACCAAGGAGCAAGATGCCCATGAGTTCTTTCAGTTCATAGCAGAGGAACTCCATGAGCGGAATGGCGATGGGAAGAAGCCGGAAATCGGGAGTGAGCACAGCTGCAACTGCATCATCCATCAGACCTACTACGGCAAATTGCAGACGACAACGACCTGCCAAAACTGCAACGGTGTCACAAATCAAGTACAGTCCTTCCTGGATCTCAGTGTCGGCTTGGAGAATTTGGCACAACGGCGCGGCAAGAAGTCGAACCAAAAAACTTCGATCACGCTGCAGGAGTGTTTGGATGAGGAGTACGTCAAATCAGACAAGTGCGAGTACCGCTGCAACAATTGCAACGGTCCACAACAGGCACGTCGGCATACTAGCATCAAGCGCCTGCCAAATGTCTTGTCCATCCAGTTGAAGGTTAGCGCCCATATACTTTTCGCTTTTCGCTCCGCTCCCTGTCTCTACCATCTGTGTCAATACCGGCGAATGGAAATCAGGCTGCTAACTGCGACATAGCGATTCGAGTTTCGTAATGGCACAAGAGACAAATCTGCCGCCAAGATCGATACGCAAGTACAATTCCCATTGTCCTTGAGCATGCTGCCCTACACCAACCGAGCCAGAAGCGCAGATGCCAAAGAACAATATGAGCTGTCTAGGTCGTGCACATATGATCTCATGAGTGTCGTTGTGCATGTTGGTGAGATCGATACCGGCCACTACATTTCATATTGCAGAGTCGGCGATCAGGTATGTAATAACATCTCTCTCCTCAACATTCGGCTGGTTTGAAAAGTGTCTGAAGGAGAAAGCTGACCCGATACCACAGTGGTTCACCTTCAACGATCACCGCGTTGAGCAAGCATCAAAGTCCGATGTGCTGGGGGCCAAGGCTTACCTTCTCTTCTACATCGTACGAACACTGGCTTAAGTACTCCATATCACTCGGGAAGACTGGATAGAAGAAAGAGCCATGACTGTTGTTTCAAGCGTTCAAATTTCGGGGAGCTGGGGGCGTTCATGTTGAAAGGATTTGCAAAGGCCGACTGGCTATCATAAGTATTGGTCAAAAGAGAGCCATAAAGCATGCATACAGTGATTGCTGCCAGAAAGACCAAAAAATGGGAAGTGGCAATGGGGTATAGTAGGGCGGTAATGATGGCGGCGTATGGCACGTGTTTTTTCTTGGGGGGAGAAGGGAGGGGGGGGGGAAGTGCTTTTGTGTGTGAGAAGGATGAAAGAAAAATTTCCTCTTTTTTCTCACTCGCCTCTGGGGCTAGATTGGGTTTCATCCGGACAAGCATAGTTGATTGGCGTTTATAAGGGACAAACTCGGCGTTGAGGAAATTAGGTTCCTGAACTGTTTTCTTTAGGTGTATGCCATACTACATGTGCAATGTGAGAGTCTTAAGTATGGTTGAAATATGGTGATGTTGGTGCAGACTCGGTCCCAGAAGGCCACTTTAGGGACGTCATGTTGCCTCGACTGTCTCTATTCCTTTTATTTTTAGTTGGACTCCAAGTGTACTGTGTCGATGGCTCTAGGGCTGTCACATACTGCAAGACTGGGTTGAGAGGGTGGAGATGTTTATTCCCCATATATCTAGGCGTTCATGTTCTATACCTCACTCTTGACCAGCTATCTACCTCAACTCGATACATATTGCCTTGTATCGTACGCTTCCGATAATAAAAACCACACAAGATAACACATAGTCTCGAGCAAAACCCCTCAACTCAACCCCTCAGTCTCGGTCTCGCAAAAGCAATCAAACACTCTTAAACGTCCACTCGCCACACTCAAAGTTGGCATAGCAGTAGAACTCGTTACTCAGCCCGCGGGCGTGCACGGGCTCGTAGGTCGTCGTGTACAGGCCCAAGGACTTATAGAGCTTGGTTGTCACGAGGGACTCCATGCGTTCGCCGGTGCAGAGGATGAGTTTTGGGTTTTGGGGTTGGTTTGTGGCGGTGGAAGTTTGGGTTGATGAGGAGAAGGGTGACTGGGAAGTGGAGGATGTGGTACTGGAGGACAGCTTGGCCATCCAGCGGACTGTCAGAGCTGCTTTTGTCTGGCAGTCTTCGGAGAGGAAGGGCGGGTCGACGATGAGTCGGTCAAAGGAGGCTTTGAGGTCGGCTACCGGTGGTAGTGAACAGGGAGAGAGAAAGAGGTTAGTTTAGTTGTACGAGTTGACGTAATTTCGGAGAAGCCTAAGTATCTCTGGCTTCTTAAGACACTGATGGAGTCTTGGAAGCACTTCAAGAGATAACAAGTCACGCCGATATTGTTGATCGTACTGGGAGTATGGTACAATGAGGGGAAAAGCCAGAAGGAGAAGGGCGGGATAAGGCTGTGTAGGAGCCGAGGACATACCAGGTAACTTAACAGGCTGCATAAAGTCGTAAAAAACGAATTCAGGAAAGACGCCGAACCGATGGTCGTGCTCGAGGAGAGTGAGGGATGGTTTGGGTATCTCCGGCGGTTGCGATGCCTTTGTATGAGTGATTCCAAATGTCAGCGTTGTTCGTTGTTTGTATCCTTCCTTTCTTGTCCAAAGATGAGTGAGGACCCCGGAATATGTCATTTCGGGCATACAGAAATGAGAAGGACATGAAAAGAGCCACAGAAATATGTTAAATGGTAGCTCAGACTCACCAGAATGTTCTTGAGCGCGACAAAGACACTCGGTGCGCTGACGACGGCGATTTTGGTGGAGGCCGTTGCGCCGTCAAGAAGTTGGTGTGCTAGAAGCGTTGCTGTTTCGTCCGAGTACTAGAGCCCAACAATGCATCATCAGTCGACTCACAGTGCATCAAACTTTGAAGGTATATCTCTGTTTGTGCGGAATGGGCTTTCATGATAGTTTCCAGTGCTCAAAAACTTTTCAAGCCCTTGCATGACTTGAATACAGACACAGCCAAGACAGCGTAGTCCAAGGCTTCCTCTGCATTGCTCGAACCATCTTCCACTCCAGAAGGGACAAGTGACCTACCCAGAATTGACTCTCGTTCCAGTCCTCGCCAAATGTCTCCATCGACAAGGGGTACTTGAGCGCCGACGCCGACGAAGAAGCACCGCCGGCACCGGCACCGGCACCCTCACCACCGGACGCCCCGCCATTCGCTCTGTCCTCAGCCTCGGCCTTGAGCTGTTCAAACTGCTTGGCGCGTGCATCGCGCTCCGAGTAAAACTCCTTGAGCGCATCGAGCGCGTTTGAGGAGAGGGTTCTGCGTGGTGGGCGATTTCATTAGCGTCTTTTGCGTCAAATGTATCTGTTAAAGTTTGGACGGGTAGTGGGCGTAGCTACTAACATGGGCTCGTCATCTGAGTCGGCCATCTTTATATGGGCTTTGACTGATTCTTGAATTCGAGAGGTTCAACAGTCGTAAGTATGAGACCAATATCTGCGTATAACTGCAAGGCTTGGACTTTGTTGGGCGGACCAGTGGGTTGGGGTTGATTCATCAATTGTGGAAGCGTTTTGACCCTGACCGTCAGAAAATTCCGTCCATATGCTTGCAGCGCCCAACTAACCAGCGTCAGGCTCTCGGCAAACCAACAGCACTAAATGTAAACAAGTACCACAATTACACCCTCGAATGAATTACACTTATATCAAAGCATTTATTTTGCATTGTTGTTGACGCATGACAATCTAACCCGGTATTTACATTTCTTTTCAGAGCTCGCTTCCTCCCAGTCTCATCGTCAACCGGAACCCTATTCTTTCTAGCCCACTTGTGCCCTCTATTGGTCGTCCAGCACGTGCAGGTATTGTCTTTCCTCCCTCTTCTCTTTCTCGCTTGCAGGCGGCAAGTCGTAGAATGCACCACTACGGAATCCTTGAACGTAGTGGTACGTGAATTTGCTGATGTCGCCAGGCTCAATGCCCAGGTCCTTGAATGTCTTTGCATGAGGGTCAATCACCTGGTCAATGTGCTCCATCTGGACCTGTTCGGCCGACAGCATTGGCCACCAGAGCACCTTGTTCAGCAGCTTGGCAACAGGCTCGAGAATCTGACGCGGCACGTTGATGTGTCGTCGCTTGGCGAAGATTTCCTTGTCGACCATTTCGGCGATGTCAGCCGTGGAATACTCCTTGGGACCGTATAGCTCGTAGGTCTGCCCAGCAGTGGTATCGTCGTACAGCATCAGCTCGAGGGCATGGCCGACATCGATCGACTAGATTTGGGTCAGTAACTGAAGTACTGAAAATCCGACCATCACAAAAACTCACGTGCACCGGACGGTATCTCTCTTGCATGTTGTTGGAGGTGAAGACGTTGGTCAGACCAGCAAGCTTGATTAACAAATTGTCCTCGAATCCAAACAGCGGCGCGGTTCGCACAATGGTCGTCTCGGGGTAAATGTCCCGCGCAACCTGCTCACCACGGCCCTTTGTCGCAAAGAATGAGGCCGGAGATTTCGGGTCTGCGTTGTACGACGAGACGTGAATGAAGCGATCGACGTCGTACTTGGCCACTGCCTCCGCAATCCGAGCCGTTCCCTCAACGTGAACATGTTCCAACGAGAAGTTCCTGCTCAATATTAGCACCTCACTGATTGCATCTCTTCTCCAGAGCAGCAGGCGTACTTTGTAGGGTATGTCCGGCCCACCAGGTTGTAGACCACGTCCGAGTGTCTGACGGCTTCCTCAATAGACTGCGTATTGCGCAGATCGTATTCCTGACAAGTAGTCAGTATTTCCGGTTGTATTCTGAGCCACAATCAATACGTACGATGAAGGAGACTCTGCCCAAATCACCAGTCACCTTGAGATGACGCTTGCCCATTTCCTCTCTGTATGGTATGACAACCTGGCATCCTACTCGGGCTAGACGCATATATCCATTAGCTAGACCATTGCATATGTCCGGAAGGTCTATATCGTACCCAATCTGTTCACAATGTATCGTCCCAGTTGTCCCGTCGCGCCGAAGACCGTCGCAGTATGTCCTGTAATTTCACATTAGGGATTATTCGCGCCTCACAGCGGCATAGACATCGGTTTGTTTCGTACCGCCAAGCGATGATCTGTTCCATTGAATTGTCAGCCAAAATCAGCATCACATCGACAAGGCCAGACCAGCTCACCTTCCACCCTGAACCCGGAGAATGGGCTTCCCCGTGCGAGTGATTGCGACATCTGATATCGACCTCCGCTGGAGGGCTTTGTGAACGGTTCTGGTCGACGACCGCGCGACGCTCGGTAGGGAAGCCATCCTTGCTAAATTTAGGATCGCAAGAAGGCGCTGGTCGTGTACTGATGGGCTGTATTCGCTTCGTTTGGTGGTAGTGAAGCGCCGCCTTGAACTTCCCAAGTACGGAGCTCCAACCAGATGCAACCAATTCACAAGCAGGTCGACCCAGTGCCGGCCGAAGAGTGCACGGGCCACTGGGCCACGGGCCGTCGCAGCGCAGTGACGAAGGGGTGCTGACATAATCTGAATCTGCTAGGGAAGCCTGAACCCCCCTGCTGGCAGCCAGCCCGTAACCTTGGCGTACGCATTCCAGGCCTGGGAGCTGCTGAGCCAGGCTGCATCCCAGCCGCGTCGACCTTCGAACAACACCTCCAAAGACAGCTTCTCCAACTGCCCCAGCAGCACACTCTCGATCCACCATTACTTCGATTCCAAAACACTGACACGCAACCGAGCTCGACACCCGAGAGTCAAACTACCTAAGGCGGTACTAACTTCATTCCCATTGTCCGCATATCAAGACAACGTTCAAGTCTCCTCGAGTTCACCTTCGATATACATAGAACCGACCCGCCTACGTCCACGACGCCCATCACAGACAACCAACAATGCAACCTGACGAGGCCACGCAGGTCTTCCTGCAGGAAGTCTTCTCACAGGTCTCCGAGCCTTTACAGCCAGACACGCTTCGTCTACAAGACCTTTGGGAGCAGAAGTTATGGCATGAGTTGACTGAAACCCTCGTCACCATCTTCAACCATCCCGATAGCGGCCCGTATCGCATGGATATCTACAACAAGTTCATCCTCCAGTTCGCAGACAAAATCAACCAGCTCAAGCTTGTCGATCTTGCTTTGAAAGCAGCAGCACAATCTCAAGGTAAGAATCACCGCCAATGCCCTTTTTTCCTTTTCCTTTCCTTTTTTGGAGGGGGGGGGGGCGAACCACATACTCACATGTTACAGACCTCCAAGAACGCCTTGCGTTTGTGGAGCGTGTTTCCGAGAAGGTCGATCCCGAGCTGGAGAAGAAGAAGAACAAGAAGGATGCAGACGAGGAGGAGGACCCCAATTCAAGAAATGCGTACGTCTACGCGACGGTCGCAGTGGCCAACGTAAAGCTGGAGCTCGGCAAGCTGGATGATGCGCGCAAGGACCTCGATAAGGCCGAGAAGAAGCTGGATGTGTTCGACTCGGTCGAGACGGTCGTCCATGCTACCTTCTACAAGGTCAATGCCGACTACTACTACCTTAAGCAAGACTTTGCGTCATACTACCGCAATGCTCTGCTATACCTTGCATGCATTGATATTAAGAGTCTGGACGATGCTGAGCGGCGCAAACGAGCATACGATTTGGCGACTTCGGCACTGGTGTCGACCAGCATTTACAACTTTGGCGAGCTCCTGCTACATCCCATCTTGGACGCTCTCAACTCCAAGGAGGACCAGTGGCTTCGAGACTTGCTATTCATTTTCAACGCAGGAGATCTGACCAAATTCGACATGCTTTCCGGCAGCATTGATTCGGATCGACTACTATCACAATACAAGGAGAAGCTGCGGGAGAAGATTTACCTGGCGGCACTGACGGAGGCCGTGTTCCGACGACCACCTCATGAGCGCGCCATGTCCTTTTCGACAATCGAGCAAGAAACAAAGGTCAAGCCTCACGAAATTGAGCACCTGGTCATGAAGGCGCTGAGTCTGGGTCTGCTCAGGGGAACTGTCGACCAGGTGGATGAGGTCGCGAACATCAACTGGGTGCAGCCCAAGGTGCTGGACTTCAAGCAGATTGACAGCATGCGGTTGCGACTGGCAGAGTGGGACAGCAGCGTCAACCAACTGGGCAACTGGATCGAGAAGACCGGCCAGGATGTTTGGGCTGCATAAGCGTGTGCACGCGGAGTTGAGATTTGAAGCTCATGGCATAGAGTTGGCGGCATGGTGAAGGACATTGATTCCGAATTGTAAATTATGCATTGTTGGAGGTTTGATACGGAAAGGGCGGAGAAAAAGACAATTACGAGCATATGAAATAGAGGCTTCCTGACCTGGAGTCACCACTCAATTCGTAGCCCTTGTCTCGATACGGCTCGCTGATCATCGCCCTCATAATCATCTAAGAAAACCCATTCGTAGTTCCGAAACTATGGCAAACTCATAAATTGCTCCTTGTGATAGTAGCGCTGTTTAATGTGCAGGTTTTTTTCCCCATCTCTTCCCTCTGGCACCGTGAATAAGGGCCAAAGCCCAACATGAAAAAGTAAGCGAAGTATCGCGCGGCACAAATAAATATTCGGTATCTCTATTGTCTCAGATATTGCACAGTTCATTGCCACCTGTATCAACAGCTTGAGACCTTTTGCTTGGCAAGACCAATAGCCAGGGCGCAATGCCGCTGGCGACCTGTTGTATTTTTGCTCACAGCTGTCAACGAAATTCACATTTCGTTCCTTCCCTGCAGCGGCAACATCTGGACATTGCAGCTTTGCATCGCCGCCCTTGCTTTCACTGCCCATCAATGACTTTCCCAAAGCACAATCGTAAAATCGAAACTTGCAGCATACACTTCTGGATAAACCAACGCACCTTTCTGTAGATGATTTAATCGATTGTTGCTAAGTTTCAAGAATATCCATTCACGTTTTCCTCAGCCTCCAAATTAACGCCTAAGTCAGGAACGCGACATTGCTTGGAAGCGGAGCAACATCGAAAATTTGACAAGCGTCGTTCATATCCTGATTGGTGACTAGCGATTCAACACCTCACGCCATTGCTCCCAAATCACTTGAAATGAATCTAGAATCATACTAAAGTCTCGAAAGTGGCAAAAGTACAGGTTCGATTGGGTATCGGCTTAAATTCTCGTTGTATATATATGACGTTCTTGGACTAATGTCCAACAATATCCGATATGGTGTAGTGGCTAACATTCCGCGTTTTCATTGTTGCTCTCGTTAAAGATGACAACTTGAAATCCGCGGCGCCCGGGGTTCGATTCCCCGTATCGGAGTATTTCATTTTGCTTTTTCATAGCGTCCACCTTCATTGTTTGTTGCTGCGATGTGGTTTCTACATTGCATCCTTGTTTTGCCTAAGACATTTTAAGCTTGAACATTTTCTCCTGTACATGAAATTTGCCGAGAGCCCTGAAGGTGCCCGTAAATAGACACCTCCCGAGCAGGGGCCCATCACGTACTATGAAAAAACAGCTGTGCTGTCATTAATTCACTGACGCTATTCTCACTGGCAACGCGCAGCAGTAGATTTATCACAGTCATGGTATATTTAAGCAACTTCGTGCATTTGAGGCAGTGAGGGGCGCATGAGATTGTTGAAATGGTTGCTTTATGAGCAGTGAAGTTGCACGGGCACATGCACGTAAGTCCCGGGTGCTGTAGTGTCCCTGTAACCGTAAATAAAGAGCTTCTCCACTAAAAAGCTGCCTCTCCTGCGCGTGTCGCGTCTCCCATTCTCAGCGCGTTTAGTTTGGAGAAAGTTCAGTGACATCACCAAATTCAGCCAACTTCAGCACACAGCACAAACCCGCAACCTTCCTATCTCAGTCTGCAAGCCTGAAACTATTTAGACGGAAACGCAGCTGCGTGCAGGTCAAATTATACCATTAGACCGCCAAGATGGGCATCAAGCAGCTTTTCTCCATCATTAAGGAGGAGGCGCCTGACGCGATCAAAGAGGGCGAGATCAAGGCGCAGTTTGGTCGCAAAGTTGCCATTGTGAGTTGATGAAAAACGCAATTATTGTAATTGACGTGCTGACTAGAACTTAGGATGCGTATGTTCAGTCTCAAAGTCCCGAACTATCAGAAATTAATATCGTCCCAGATCCATGAGCATTTACTCCTTCCTCATCGCAGTCCGCTCCGATGGCCAGCAATTAATGAACGAGTCCGGCGAGACAACGTCCCATCTCATGGGTATGTTCTACCGCACCCTTCGTATCGTCGACAACGGTATCAAGCCTCTCTACGTCTTCGACGGCGCTCCTCCGAAACTAAAGTCCGGCGAGCTCGCACGCCGATACCAACGCAAGCAGGAGGCTACCGAAGGCCTGGAAGAGGCCAAGGAGACGGGTACAGCAGAGGATGTGGAAAAGTTCTCGCGACGGACAGTGCGCGTCACCAAGGAGCACAATGCCGAGTGCCAGCGTCTGCTCAAGCTAATGGGCGTGCCGTACCTGATTGCCCCCACAGAGGCTGAGGCACAGTGTGCCGTCCTCGCAAGAGCAGGCAAGGTCTACGCCGCGGCGAGTGAGGATATGGACACGCTCTGCTTCAACACGCCTATTTTGCTGCGGCATCTTACGTTCAGTGAGCAGCGCAAAGAGCCCATTCAGGAGATTCATCTCGACAAGGTTCTGGAAGGGCTTAACATGGACCGCAAGCAGGTATGTCATCGGGTCGCATATTTGGTTTAGCTGCTTACATGTGTTGTGTTATCTCCCAGTTTGTCGACCTCTGTATTCTTCTCGGCTGCGATTATCTCGACCCTGTCCCTAAAGTCGGCCCTCACACGGCGCTCAAGCTCATACGTGAGCACGGCAGCCTCGAAAAGATTGTCGAGTTCATCGAAAGCGACAAGAAAGGAAAATACACACTACCAGACGACTGGCCATTCGCCGATGCACGAGACCTGTTCTTTCAGCCTGATGTCCGGACCGCCGAGGACCCATTATGCGACTTCAAGTGGGAAAAGCCCGATATTGAGGGGCTCGTGCAGTTCTTGGTCACAGAGAAGGGCTTTTCTGAAGAACGCGTCCGGTCAGGTGCAACAAGGTTGGAGAAGAACCTCAAGAGCTCACAGCAAAGTCGACTAGAAGGCTTCTTCAAGCCGGTCCCCAAGACCGAGGCAGAGCAAAAGGCGCACAAGCGAAAGCTCGAGGAGAAGAACGAGGAGGCAAAGAAGAAACGCAAGGAGGATAAGAAGGAGAAAGCCAAGGCTAAAGCAAAGCCCCGAGGCGCCAACTGATTCGACGCTCATACTTTGCGTATAGATTTCAAAGGCGTTGTCAGACGGGCTTCATTGCAGCCTAAGTGGGCTATCGTCTTTTGGGGCTTGTTGACAGCAGATAGCCGATTACAGGCATAGCTCCATCACTACGATGGAGTCGAACCCATTGGGACCCAAGGCATGACCCCGAATGATACGTATCGGCAGCCTCATTGTCTGTGACATTCTTGTTGTAGAGATTTCAGTCCGTTGCTGAATGCCCCAGAATGTGGCCCTATCTCCATCATTTGTGATCTGCAGACTCTTGTTTTGAGCAGATTGGAGAATGACTGGTTCGCCAGGAAGATTTTCTCATCGCTATAGCAAGTGCCTACTACGGTAGGCGTACCTTGAAAAGAAGGCTTGAACATTGCTACAGCATACGGCTTATACGACATAGCTTAAAACAAATTGACCGTTAGTGAATGATACTTGTCTCGACCGTAGGGAGTGGCCATACAATAGAAATTTTGCCCTTGATTTTCTATGACATTCGATGCGCTGGATTGTTATAATATTTCTGAGTCTGCAACATCATCGCTCAAGTATCACCTTTGAAGAGAAATCTTTTGTAATCGACATGCACAGCCTATCGTCAAAACGAAACTCGCAATAGGTGTCTATCGGACTGACTTAGGAATATTCGAATGCTCGAGTAAGTACCTGACACTTCGACTCAAAAATGATATGCAAAAGATTTCGTTTCTAGCCCCCGCCTGGTAATCTCGACTTCCAGTGTCGTCGGCATGTAAAGATGTTTGCTCACAACATACATATTGGACAGCAAGTGTAGCTCGGACAGGCGTGTGAGGAATTTAAGCTCGGTTTCAAGGGCTACATATTGAAAGCTTGCCCCAATTCGAGAAAGGGTACTTCATTTCGAGCTGTCACGGAACATATATGAGGTGGATGAAATGTCAAATCTCATTGCATTAATAAGAGAGGGAAACAAAAAATGAACGGCGCTCTGCAAGTATCGAAAATTCATCACCTGACCTTTCTCTCGTTATTCTGGTAGATATAATTTACCTAGCTGAATCGCTTCTCAACAACAAGCACCGTAAGGTGCCCGGCTAGCTCAATCGGTAGAGCGTAAGACTCTTACAGTAGTCTTCCGACTCTGATTAGTCATCTTAAGGCTGTGGGTTCGACCCCCACGTCGGGCTCGATTCCCGTGATTCAACTTTTTGGCATATTTTTGGTGATATCTTCTGTGCATCGGGATTTTGCAGTCATTCGAAGTTGTGATGGCGATTAATTTCTTTGGGAGGTGTGTTGGCCGTCATGGATTTGTGAAGGAGGATGTTTTTATTAGCGGGGGAAGTCTGAATCTGGAAGGCGCGAGTCGAAAGTCTCGTCAATCCAACATCACGTATGGTCCCTTTCGATTCGTATTCCTGTTTCGCGCATTGGTGGCATGCTTTTCCCTGTTGCTTCTAGCCAATATTATCACCAAGATGGCGCTACTTTCACTTACTCCTTGCGTATGTGATAATGTCGCAAGCTTCTTGTCTGATGCTGTGCATCTCTTGGTGTGTAGTTAGTGGCTGCTCAAATTATTTAGGTTCACAAGACGGGCTCTCGGCTCCCAGGGCTTCATTTGATCTGATGAGTGGCGCTGAGCCCGGGTCGGTCCCTGATTTTCGGTGATGTCTCTTGGAGGCAAATGGCCCATGGATACGATCTCCGGAAACAAAATTCTATATTCTAAGATATTTCTTCTGGTCACCCATCACTCAGGCATGGCTACGAATTACAGCCATTACCGCGCGCTACGTGATACATTACGACCGATGGTGCCAACAGTCGTGCTTTGGAGAGAGGCCTCGGCAACCCCTTTCCAATCAGCCAGTCTACCCAAGGTAAGCCTTGGTGGCGTCTCATTTCACATTCCCGTCTTCAATCTGCTCACCACATCTCAAGTGCAATGGTCGGCAAGCACACCAAACGCATGAACGCCCGATTCCTAAGGAGGGACGACTCACCTTCAAAAGCTGTCAGCAACCAGACAGAAGAGCAGGCAGCTACATTGGAGTCGGCAGTCAAAGGCACAAGCAATACTGAGGTGTCAAGAGCAAATGACAGCCGTGATCGGGTGGCGCCGTGTGTACCATCCGATAGCTAATCCACAGCCTATGGCGACGACGCATATCCGCCCAAGGCCAATGTTACTGTAAAGCCAACTTCAGGCGGCGCGTTTGCCCACTTAGACCAGCTTTGCGACGAGGTCTGCGAATTCATGCGAAAAGATGATCCGAAACTTGTCCTTCTCTAGGAAGCGAATCTTGATGTCGAGCTGTGTGGACCTGAAGATGCGGCCAAGATTGACATGCCACAAAGTCAAGCCAAAAGGCAAGCCCACATGAATCTTTTTCTGCATTCGGGCCTGGAAAAGACCGCGAAGCTGGCAGCACTTGAGAAGAAGGCTGCGGATGCGATCCACATCGTGCTTTCTGTCAAAGGTGCGCTGAACAGCGCACTTACGGCAGTGCGGATCGCTGCCATTGCGTGGACTGGCGTGTGCATGGCCTTGAAGGTTATTCTTGGACCATATGCTTCCCCACTGTACCTACATCAAACCGGGACTGAACTTTTCACAGATATTTGTGAACCCTTGAAATAAAACTCCAGCAAATCGGACAGGCATCCTCACTGTCATCACAAGATTGAAATGGTCCTCCAGTTTTTCGAATGTGTTTTTTGATCAAAATCTGTATGCTCGCGATAAACAAAGCACAGAATTACGCAGCGAAGTGAAAGTCAAGTCTCTCACGCTTTATCAAGTCTTCATAAGAGATATCATCAAGAGCGTTTGTAATCATTGTCGCAATCAAGCTCTTGTAGAGCTTTGCTACTTGATCAAGCTTGACTATTAGACAGGCAGCTTGGACGAGGTTGACAAAGTAGAGACGAATTTCGATTCTGCTGCCGACCAGTACTGAATCCGACAAGCAAACACATACCTCGGCCTACTCGTTGAGATTCAAGTATCTGAGCAGGTTAAACAGATCGTGGGCAAATGATCTGTTGCGGATGTGAATTCGGAACATCAGCCCCTGCAACAACGCAGAGATGTCCTGCTTCCCGAATTTCCCGCTCTGGATGGGAACTCAGCCTCTTATCATCTTGAAGACACCCTCCTGATGATGCTTAGATACCATGAGTCTGATATGGTATATTTTTTTATTGATGCCCTGTATGAGCGCAGGAGCGAGGAACCAGGACTGCCTCAAATTTTACAACTGGTCACCAAAACGCTCCAGGTGAACAATAAAGTAAGGTGGCTCATTTCTAGTCGCCATATTCCAGAACCAAGCGATTCTACAAAAGAAGCGTCCAAGAGACCAGCTTTCACTGGAGCTCAACAGAGAGACTAGCACTCAAGCCTGTCCGTGTCTCTATTGATCATCAGCTGGGAGACCTTTTCGGCACCTGTCGTGAACAATATACAAGGAACGGTACCTTTGCGACCAACGATGACAGGCTTCGACTCATCCAGGACAAAGGTTTCTAAATAACTGCATTATAAGGTCGATGGCACTTTTCTACGAGTGTCTTTGGCCTTTCGAAAAATTAGAAAGTGCTTACCATATTGTGTTCTAGAGCACGTAAGCTCGATGTCCCCGGGCCTGAGCAATATGTATGACCAAATGATAAAGTGAATTCTTGAAAAAGCGTTGAAGTCTCCCGACTATGAGTATAGCAAAGACGTTCTTGTTTTCGTGATGACAGCCAATAGGCACTTGTACAAACTGGAATTGTCAATGCAGGCTGGACTTGACGCCATCAATTTACCTATCGAGGCTGTAAAGCGTTGTGTCATACTTGCTGGGTCAAACTGTCTATTTTCTCCATCAGCCTACAATTGATTATCTTCAGGGGGTTTCAAACCAAAGCTTCTGCAAGAGCTTTGAATTTGAGGTGTGCGAAAGGGCACTGCAAAATCGGCTTACAGTCCCTACAGTCCATGCCGAAAAGCCTGCATAGAGACACATACAGCCTGCAACATATTGAATTCTGCATTGAGAGTTTTCAGTATTTTAATACCAACCCTCTTGAGTAGATCAAACTTAGTTGCTCTTATCGGATGGAGCATCTCTGCAATATCGCCGATTTCGATGACGATCTTGAGCTCGGGGATGCTGACAGTGTTGCTACGATTTTTGGAGAGGAAAAAGAAAAGAAAAAAAAAAAACAAATAAAAAAACCTATTTCCTCCATCTGACTTGAAGCCCCCAGTCTCCTCAAGCATGTAGGGAAAGGAGCAGTGTGGTTGCGGAAGCTTGAGCAAAAAATCGAACACGACTCCGACAACAGTATTTATTGGCTGGGTTATTGAAGTCTCAACATGATCATCATATTCAGATTATGATGGAAGCCTCAAAGCTCGGACGGCAAGACTGATCTCTGTCGGTACAAGGTGAAAATTAAACTTGAACACCGCCCCATGGACTCCGACAATGCCTATTTGCACACGATCTGGGGCAATATCGATTTTCGCACCTACGTGGGAGAAAAGTCTGATTTTAGTGCCAGCAACGACGCTCTGATACAGCCTGTGTGGTTTCCTAACATTGTACACTCAGTACAGATATGCAGTTGGTCACTTATGATCAGCACAAATTTTTGATTACCACCAGAGTATAAACCAATATAGGCAACTGCATACGATGTTGATGGGTTGGCTTTGCTCATTGGCTGTATTTCTGGACGAGCCATGAATCTAGAGTTATGGGAGATATTGGGAAAAGCGTCATTTTCATTTCTGAAGAGGATGCTGCGGTAACATGGATTTTTGCCAGGCTTGTGAAGGATTGGTGATACATACAGTCACGCTGTGAGACGATGAGATCGGCCATCATTGTCATTGTCTTTCTCCTATTGTCTTCAAGTTCTTTCTCCTTTTGTATTTATGTTGAATCGTTCACAAATAGGGATTTTCTTCTTTTTCTTCGTATTTTTGGTTTAAGTCTTTTGGAGAAGACTATTAAAGTAGAAATTAAGGTTTCAGAGCACTTATGGACTCCATTCTTGATGTGTAGACGGTCAGATGGTGGGCACGCTGTAAGCTATGCTCAGATGATGCTTTTCTCCATGATCGCTCCGGCTCTGAGGCCGCGACTGATTTGTGTTCGCTCCACAGTGCTTTTCGAAACAACACCTTACAATTATGGAAGTCATCCACAAGCGCATGTTGGTACCGAGTTATCGAGCCTCGGCAACTCCCTGATGCGGCGGAGCTTTCGGAATAAAGCCGTTGTAATTGGCTAAATATGTACAAGGAGTCCCTGCTTACTCTGCAGTGACATCAGTGTTCTTTGACCGGAGACCGAACTAGCGGCATTGTCACATGCCAGCCATACGCAAACCAGTCAGTTATTACGAGTCGAGAACTCGAGTGTGGTCAAGTACGATGCAGCGCTCCAGGGGGAGCCACCACATGACTCCGGGAATGCGAAGTCAGGGGAAGCTTAATCATGAGTGCATTTTGCTCCCGGGGAATAATATCTGGAGATTTCCCCATGAAATCCCCAGACTCTGGGAGGTTTTGGATGTTCCCGTGGCAGTGGCAGAGTGGGTCGCGTGGTCTGGGGCTGCTTTGTGAAGGCGCGGCCGGGGAGCCCTGCGTTGCTCACACTGTACGCTCTACTGTGCGCTGCTCTGGTCTTTCCGCAAGCATGTGATCGTTCGTTTTGTCGCAAGCTGGACGCTTGTCCTCTCGCTCTTTACCTATGTATAGAGTGCTTTCGGACTTTGTGGATATTTTTTCTCGTTGTCTGTTTGACAACACTCTCCCGTTCACTCCCCCATCTTTTCTCCTCCTCGTCTTTTCTGCTTCAGAGCTTCCAAAACCACCAGAGTGTGCCATATTGCAGAGTCTTGACACGACAGACAGACAATCAATAATTTGGAAGATACCATCATGTCTAAGACATTCAGCACTGGCGATGTCTCGTCGCATAACAAGCCCGACGATCTGTGGATTATTGTAGACGAGGATGTCTATGATCTGACCAAGTTCCAAGATGACCATCCAGGTGAGCAGTGATGAAGCCAGACTAGCACAATTCCTTGGCCGACTTGGCTGACGCTAACTACTTTCCAAACCTCAAACATAGGTGGCAAGAAGATCCTGCAAAGAGTAGGCGGCAAAGACGCTTCTAAGCAGTTTTGGAAATATCACAACGAAGGCATCCTCAAGAAGTATAAAAGCCAGCTGCAGATTGGCAGCCTCGATTCCAAACCCAAGATCGAGGCCAAGCCAGTCGCAGAGCCCATGCCCGTGGCTGTGCCCAAAAAGGCACCCGCACAGCCACCCGTTGTGCCAAAAGGCAGCGACGACGAGGCCGAGGCACTCGAGCCTTACGGCGAACAGATTCCCTTCTCGGACCCGAGCTGGTACCAGGGTGTAAGTGTGTTCTTCTAGTTGCTTTGTTCATTATTCTTCTAGCCTTTCTCGGGACGTTTCTGGATTTGTGATACAGGTCACTCATTGTTATGGTTCAAACTGCTAGTTCCACTCGCCCTACTTCAATGAGTCTCACGTTGCGCTGCGCGCCGAGATTCGCGAATGGATTGACAACGAAATCGAGCCCAACGTCACCGAGTGGGACGAGAAGAAGGAGGTACCGGCGTCCGTGTACAAGGAGATGGGCCGCCGCGGATATCTCGCCGGTCTGCTTGGCACGCACTACCAGAAGGACTACGTGGACAACAGCATCCAGTCTGTAGCTCCAGAGCAGTGGGATCTTTTCCACGAGATGCTTATCACTGACGAGTTGTCTCGGACTGGCTCCGGTGGATTTGTTTGGAATGTCATTGGCGGTTTCGGCATCGGCTGCCCGCCGCTCGTCAAGTTCGGCAAGAAGAGTCTCAAGGATAGAATCCTGCCTGGAATACTCAACGGCGACAAGCGCATCTGCTTGGCCATCACGGAACCAGACGCAGGTTCGGATGTCGCCAACTTGACGTGTGAGGCCCGGTTGAGTGAGGACGGCAAGCACTACATTGTCAATGGCGAGAAGAAATGGATTACAAATGGTATCTGGTGCGATTACTTCACAACTGCTGTTCGAACCGGCGGCCCTGGAATGAACGGCGTCAGTCTATTGCTCATTGAGAGAGAGCACGGTGGCGTATCAACGCGCCGCATGGACTGCCAAGGTGTGTGGTCCAGCGGTACCACGTACATCACCTTTGAGGACGTAAAAGTGCCCGTTGAGAATCTTCTGGGCAAGGAGAATCAAGGTTTCAGGGGTATGTTCTGCTCTTTATATCTAATCTTCTAATTGTTGGATGAGCACAGAAGTGGCTAACGAGCAAAACCATCATCAGTCATCATGACCAACTTCAATCACGAGCGCATAGGGATTATCATCCAATGCCTGCGCTTCTCGCGCGTCTGTTTCGAAGAGTCCGTCAAATACGCCAACAAGCGCCGTACTTTTGGCAAGAAGCTCATGGAGCATCCCGTCATCCGACTCAAGCTCGCACACATGGCGCGTCAGATTGAGGCCTCATACAATTGGCTCGAGAACCTCATCTTCCAGTGCGAAAAAATGGGAGAGACCGAGGCCATGCTGCGTCTGGGTGGACCCATTGCAGGCCTCAAGGCGCAATCAACCGTGACGTTCGAGTTCTGCGCGCGCGAGGCTAGCCAGATATTCGGTGGCCTGAGTTACTCTCGCGGTGGACAGGGCGGCAAGATTGAAAGGCTGTATCGTGATGTACGGGCCTATGCGATCCCTGGTGGAAGTGAGGAGATTATGCTGGACTTGAGTATGCGGCAGAGTATGAGGGTGGCTAAAATGCTGGGTGGAATGAAGCTGTAAGATCCAAGTACTTGTGTGTGTGTGAGTGATAAGAGAAGAGATTGTAAGAGCTCGTATGAGAACTTGCTACCTACTGCTGTAATTTCAAAGAAATAGAAATACAATTGCAAGAGCCTTTTTTTTTTTTTGGTGTGGACAAACTCGATCTTTTTGAAAGGGGGTTTCGGATCTTGATATTTTGCTGTTGAGTCGGTTGCGTATCTTTCTGCAATTCATCCTGGTTCAGACTGAGAGCATGAGGTTTTTAATAAAACTTGTTTGGCTGATACGCACTGCTGGTTTACAAGCAGACTGCGTATGTTAGATAAATAAGTATATACTGCTTATTGGCCGATGATTTTGGCTTATTGGCCGATGATTTTGGTTCTAATCTACCATTCATCACAGTTAAAGCCTTAGTACTTGTCTAGCTGAGAACCCTCCCACCAAATAACATCTGTTCGCCGGCATCGAGCCCACAGAGTTAAGACTAGATACTGACGAAATTATATGCATGACGAAATCTTCATTTCAGTATGATGACCATGGCCGAGTCCACTAGAAGAATAGGATTCATGGATAATCGACGAAGCGGTTATATTGATCAGGATTCTGATCTCGAATGGCTCAAAGCAATGCTAAGCACCTGGTCAGTCTTGTGTGCCAAGGCTCAACATTGAAATGTAGTCATACCCTCTCATCTTGAACGGTGAAAGGAAGATTCAACTCAACTTTGTCACATACATTTATTTATGTCAATCAATTACTACCTGCTCTTGGTCAGCAGCTTGGCAATTCGGATCACCATCTTATGGCTAGATGAAGCTACTCATCTTACAAGACAGTATCTCGTTCGTAATAAGCACCCAACCAACCCCAATGAAGGACGCAGTAGGTGATCTATAGCACTAGTTTAAAGATTGCGCCTCGGGCGTTGTGCTCCGGTTGACTTGCAGTCTTACTCTATTTACTCCTCTCCTCTACTTTTCTACTTGATCTACTATTCATTTGTCCCCGTTTGTGTGGCTCGGCTCTTGTGATGGTGGTACCAATACCATCTATTTCCTCTGCCTTACCTTTTTGGCCCTTTTCTGCGTTTGTTTATGTTCGTGGCTTATGGCCTACTGTGGAAGCATGGAAGTGGGACACTGAGCAGGTGATTTTTCTAAAATGAGCACGGTGTCTGCAAGAGGGTATTGTGGGACGTTCTGGTTATGGCGTGATACATCATCATTATATGCTTGAGGGGCGGGTTGGAATTCTTTGTGCCCGACAGCTAAGTTCTACACATCGAGGAAATTGATCTCGCCAGATTGTCTCGTGTTTGAAACGAGAACTGGAGCGGCCCTCGAACAATCGTCCAACAATCGTCCCTTCGTCCGAGTGCTTTTGCCCGCGCAGACGGTTTGTTATACTTAGATAGTCACAAAACACTCCAAACCCACAAGATGAATTGATCAAGACCATGTGTGCTGTTCATTGACTTCACAACTCTAGAGTGTGTATCATCTAAGATAAGTTTTCAGGCTAATCACCCATCTATGTACGAAAGCATTGGCGAGCAGAATACCACATTGCACTGTTCATTGCACATACTCAATAAATGAAACGTGCAGATTTCATGATCAGAATATTATGGTGAAGGCTGAGTAGGTCCAGCGCGACGAGGTTCAACATCATTATCAATAAAAATCTATGCTCGAACAATAGTCAAAGCCAAACTAACATGCGAAATCTCGGTGCCTGAATTCCAATATCCATTTTCCTCTCCACCTCTCGGCCCCCATCTGACATTATTATACAGTGCCTGGAGAAGAGGAAGACAAAAAAAGAGGGTCCCATGACATAGGTGGATTCCCAGAACAGGCAGTGCAAGAAAAAAAGAGCAAAAAAGGAGCGTCAAAACAATCCCACATAGGATTTTAGGCTCGTATCATTCCTTCCTAATGAACCCATCTGTCGGGATCAGTATTGCTGGAGCCTGACATTGTATCATTCCCTCCATCGCCTTTCAAATCCGTCAACATTATAAATTGTCATGCATTGAGCACAGCCTAGTATGTAACCGTTTCATCCCTGCCAATTGTGAGGGTGTATGAGACGACATTTGAATTTCATTGGACCTCATCGGTAGCGTTGTCCGTCAATGGCCGTTGAGAGCGAAGGTTTTGAGCATTATTATATTGTGGCTGATACAGGAATGTGAGAAACTATTCTAAAACCTTGACATCTCCCATATCGAATGCTGTCGACATTTGGAGGAAATATTTCAACGTTAGACTCGTTGGACTATTCTGTTATTTGATATTGCATTCCCTTCATTTCGACCAACAATTCATGACATTTGATAATCAACAACAGGTAGAGATTCCTTTTCTGAGGCGCATCCTCAAAGTCTACAGACATCAGAAATATACTTCCACTCGGAAGCAGCTTACCGACCATTGTAATCGCTCGACCGAACAATACACCTGGAGCAATCAATGTCTGTCAACAAGAACATCGAACAGTTAACAGAAATTGATCAAAATTGTGCTTCGCAAATAGACGGCAAGCAACACAAAGTGGAGAATCAGCCAGCGCCAACACCAGCAATGGAATATGCATCGGAATCCAAGACACCAACTTACACGCCCTTCGACATCGGCAACACCATGGACAGTATCGTTTGCTGTCCCTTTGGACTTGACTTTTTCGCTTGCGACCATTGCGACCTATTCAGCGGGTGCGATGCCCAAGGGTGCTGCGACAATTGCGCGTGTGATTGCGATATTCAATGTTGACTTATGAAGGCATGGACGAATGACAAACAACAAAGCACGCATATAGATCGAGGAATCCGATCCTAATATCAGAGGGCTCCACCAACCATATCGCGGACGAGGACAAGAAGTACGAAACTAAGCTGCCAACAACGGCGAATGAAGAGTCAAAGAATGAGTACTACAGTGACTCACTAGAAAACTGGAGAGGGGTTTCAAAAACAAGAGACATGGAATTCTGGCGACGCTGTGTAGCGCTTGAGCACAAGTTATTGCTTCAGTTGTCTGCGGTGTCATACAAGCGCATACAAACAACATGCCGTTCAGGTCTCAGATTTGAGGCAAGTTCTAGGCGTGGAATTATAGATCGATGGAAAGAACATTAGTAAAGACGAAGGTAATGTCTGTCTTCGGGTTCGAGACATGAGGATGTGGCTTCTATTTCACAGATATTCAGATTCTCGATGTTCGACTTCCGATTGTCTATAGTCTTCACCATACAGACATTTGACATCTACTCATCTCAGCGTGTGTTTCAACGCAACAAGATCTGCTCCAGATTAGGGAACTCGCCAGGCTCTACCGCCTCAATCTAGTCGTTGATCCTCTTGATACCGAACCATGCAGCACAACGATTGATAGCAAGCCAGAAGTCCCTCTTGAGCGCATTCTCCGCTTCCTCCTTTTTCCAGCCAGGCCTTAACTCCCTCATGCGTTCACGAAAGACTTTCTGAAGCTGCGTCACTTCGAATTCCTTGAGATGAACCCAGTAAAGCTGGTTCTTGCCCTCATTTTTCAGGTCATCTTCTACGCTTCCGCTTTGGTCATCAGGGTCCTTGCCTGCGTATCAATCCCGAACTGGCTCTTCCTCTCTAGGCATATTTACCAGAAGATTCAGAACTTTTGAGGCAGACCAGAAGGGCAATGCGGAGACAAATTCCCAGTATATTAATCTAGTAACTTTCCCTTCTTCATCGATCGGGAAATTGACAAGTGGGAGATCATCGTAGCACAAAAGTGATCGCTCTGCCGGATTCTGGAGGGATGGAAACACCTTGGGAAGCGGGTCAAGCAGCTCTCAACTGTTTCATTAATACTCTGAGCTTCCTCATCGTCTTCCTCGTCTTCTAGTATTCGCTTTTGCTCCTATATCAACAGCCTTAGATGCGAAGAGATCCAGTCGTGACTGGATCGGATAGATTCGCGTGGCACATCATAGATGTAATGATCGCCCCAGAAGAACATCAATGAAACCAGTCGATGAGCTTCGTGAATTTCAGAGCCATTTCCTTCTTGATGGCGGTCGCTTGAAGTCAACCACTTTAAAGTGCCAATTCCCTAGAAGCTGTCGTTGTCGTGAAGAAAATCGGCCTGGTACTCAGCCAAGTTCTTGACCTAGACAACCTTTTCATCCATCGACATCTTGCGCCACTTGCAATATGCCGATATTCCAGGCACCAGCCCCATTATCGTCCATTCGAATCCTATAACGTTGTTTCGCGGATCATCAAACGCCATGATCTTGCGCACGGTGATGTTGGTATGGTTGCCAAGGAACAGCGTAGTTGCGACTTCTCCCAGCGTCTTGTGACCAGGATCGACCGGAAGCGTGACGCGGATGAACAAATTCTCCCGACCCTTGATGTCGATCTGCTGACAGCAAACGGTCTTGATGGCGTCCAGAGACGATTCGTTTTCCATTGCGATGCCGGGTCCAGGCCTGAGTCGTCCCATTCGAGGCCTTCGCGCGAAGGCTGAGGCTGAGGCTGAGGCATATTGGTCAATCAAAGATATTGGGGTCTAATGGTATGGATTTGTACTGTTCAAAATCTTTCGTTAATGCTGCCTGACCTCAATGCGAAATGAGACCTCGAGGCTTAATGGCGAAGTAAAGGTTGCTCGACTGTTCATCTGGGTCGGTCGAACAACTGCTCAATGAGTGGCGCAGAACCATTGTCTTCCAACAGTCTTTGCAGATGCATCTGTCATGCACGCTGCTAGAGGCCTGACAAAACACATATAACCACAAGGAAACCTTCTTTCGAAACAAGAAGGGAAAAAAAAGAAACGAGGCAGCTTTTTCCAGGAGTCAAGTATCTGATGCTCCGTCTATTGTGTCAACACTTGCCAAAATCACGAGATGTGATTAGGCGCTATGCGAAACAACAGGAACAGTTTTGTGATTCTGTGCGCAAACAGAGCTTTTACATTTGGAAAACCCAAGTATATGCTTGATTGGCCATTGACACACCCCAGAGGCCTTGGATCAGCAAGTCCGAGGTTGTCAAACATTCCCAAAATGAGGCTGCATAACACCGAGATGTGATAATACCAAAGAAAGGATATTGAGAGTGTGGAGGTACCTAGGTACTTACGGATGAATAGAGTGTCTCAAATCAGATGTATCAAGTACAATTGTTCCCTGGGCAGTCGCCTTTAATTATTGTGCAGGTATCTGGATGCCCAAGCAGGTACTTGCTTCGATGCCTGGCGTTGGTGAGTGGAACTGCTATTTTGCAAGTAGCTCTGTATATCCTTACTCGTTATTGCCAGGCAGTCAGAACCTGTCAGATTCGCATCCTTAACTAAGCAGTACTAAGTAGTATTCAAAGTGATATTGTATTTAATCTGTGTATTGTAGAATATAAAAGTATATGGAGTTGGTGGATATAAGGGAACCGTTTTAGACCTAAATTGGGTGGCGAAACGCTCGGAGTAATCCGCGAAGACAGTTGCACGATAAAATCCATAGGTCCCATTCGCTTCGATAACCCGTTCATAGACCTTATCTACCCATTGACTTGCGTTGTTTCATCTTGCCATTCATTTAGCTCAATACAGTCCACCATACATACTCTTGACCCAACAGGCCGAGAACAAGAACAACCGCCACCATGGAGGAGCCATCGACTGGGTCCGTTCTTAGGGAGCTCTCTAGTGACCTGAAGCGCAAATACGCACTCCACGCCGCAGCCATTGAACGTGCTTGGCGGTCTTTTGACAAAGGCCAACGAGCCAAGTGCCTGAAAGCTGGTGCGGCAGAAGGCGTCGTGCTGAAGCATTCGCTGGACACATCACTGGGCAACGTCTATAAATTCGCACCAGAGCTGAATCTCCGCGACATTACGAGCGAACCTGAATTTCTCCTGCAGTTGCTAAAGCGCCGCGCTACAAAATCGCTGCTCGAGCAGTACTACGACGGTCGCGAGGATGGCACACGAGGCGACGCCAGCTTCATCAGGGAGATGATGCACAAACGTAATCTCCAACACGCCGAGCCTTTCAAAAACTGTTACACCATGTTCATTGACGAAAATGAATACGGAAAGTCCTACCGCATCAAGTCTAACCACGACGAAGTCATGGCTGATTTTGCACCTTTCATGCAACGCGGGGCTATGGTTCCTCAGTCCACAGGAGAGCTCATCTTGATGAGGCAGTCGTGTTTGCTGCAGAGCCTGAATATTCTCATAGAGGACATCTTGGAAGAATCAGAAACACGAGACAGGAGGAAGCGTTCCAAGAAGTCCGAAAAGGCCGTGACGCAGGCCATCTCCAAGCTCACATTCCGAGAAGCGCCCGCCAAGCTCACGTTCCCAGATCTGGTGGCCAGCGCACAGGACCAGAACGCTGACCTCGAGGACTACATTGGTCTGCTTTCGACTGAACCTGTTGTTCTGTCCCACGCTGTCAATAGCTGGTTCTTCAGTCAGCCAGAGCTTATTGCTGATGAAAAGGGACGTTCGCTGCCTGTCCATACCGACAAGTACGTCAGCGCTGCTTTCTTCAACGCCATGCATATGGCAATCAAGGGTGCTGCCATTTGGAACTACCTCGAACGTCTCCTCGAACTTCTTCAGACACAAAACCTCAACAGGGGACTGCGAGCAGTGGTTCTCCAAGAATTATCAAATACATGTGCTACCGAGTATGGACGCGTCCAGGCGGTCTTCAAGCGATATGTTCAGAGGGGCATCGGCTCCAAACGTTTCAAGAGAATCTCCAATCAGACTGATCCTGTCGGCAACCCACGCGTTACCATGAAAGGTAACCCGGAACCTCTGTTACGAGACGACCCTCAATTACATTACCTGCTGTGTCTCTGCCTCCCAACGACAAACGCACTCAGGGCGACCGACTACATGAAGAAGTTGAACGACTTGCATAGAGCCCATCCGTTGGAGCGAGAAAAGATGGATGACATGGAAATCGATTCGCTGGCCGACTTGGCTGTCATCGTTGCATTTGTGCAGGATCTCGCGCAAGTGGTGTCAATGCCGTCTGTTTCCCGTACCAAGGGACAAACTTTCGTGTCCAGATTGCAAGTTTTGGAGGCTGAACTGAATCTGCTATCAAAGCAAATTGATATGCGCGAGTTTGTGATTCCCATCGACAACCTGTTGGAACCTGGCAGGGCCGAAGCCGCCTTGAAGGCGCTTGATCAGTTCATTGTCGAGAAAGCCGGCACCAAGATGGGCCTGTTGTACCAAGACCTGGTTGAAGACTGCTTCTCCGAAATTCAACAGCAGCACGAAAAAGTCCAGGCGGAGCTGAAGCAGGACAGTAAAGTCGCTACTGTATCGCCATCTTTGCAAGACGACCAGCAACCTGAAAAGCGATTAGAGCTGCGCAAGTCGAAGGAAAAGACGCGTCCAGCACACTCGTCCATATATGAGTTTACAAACCGAGAAGAGAGTTCCTGTTGCAAACAGCCCACGCCTTCGACCGAGACTTACCAAGTCAACCTGGCGACAGCCGAGGTCTTTACCACAATGTTTACAAAGGCAGTCTCGCGTGGTGCTGTCAACTGGACAGCTTTTGAAGCGGCCATGACGGATCTGGGATTCTCGATTATACCGAAGTTTGGCTCAGTTTTTACCTTCTTTCCTCCAGAAACATGGAATGTTCAGAGGTCATTCACAGTTCATCGACCTCACGGGCCTAAAATTGAAGGACATGTCTTGCTCAGGTTCGCCCGGCGGCTGCGCAGGGTGTATGGTTGGAGCGAGCAGAGCTTTGAGGCTGTCTGAGGCAGATCGTGAAACTTGTGTGTGAAATCACCATTTATGATGCTGATGTCTCATGGGAGGGCGCACATCTGTTAGCTAGCCCATACTCAGTGTTCGGTTTCGTTGCCCACGTTGGCGTTGAGAAGTAATATTGGGATATTCGTTGGGAGGACGGTATCACCAGCATACTTGAGCATACAGTAAATCTTGGTGACTGTAAAACGAGTAGGGCCCTATTCATCCAAATTGCAGTTTCGCAAGATCTCCGTCTTGAATCAACGCAAGAGGGAGCGACATTGTGGGAAATACAATGATGAATCGTAGCACCAGTTGATGCCTTCCACAAATGAGCCGCCGGTGGTAGATGCCTTGTAACCTGTGGAACAGCGCGAATCCACTTTTAAGGAGTAGCTGTAGCGCTTGATCAAGCCCTGAAAGCGCTATTATCTTAGGCCTTTGCAAAGCACACATGGGCTTGCGGGGGGTTGACAAGTGTTCCGGAGCACATTCCATTTCTGTTCCGCGTCAATTCCTTTGTAACCTCCAACCTTCCACCAACCCGAACATCGCGAAGGCCACGGCCGTGCAGGCTGCTATAGTCCTTTTTTTTTTTTTTTTTTTTTTTTTTTTTTGGAAGGCCATGATAAGGTAGCGCATGACAAACGTTTTTCCTCTTCTATGGCACTAAATGCGAATCTCCTCAAGTGGCGGCGGCTCAACGCCCCGGCGGCGGTGCAAAGCCAACTCAGCATTGCGAACGAGCCGTCAGCCCCACCTCGCGAGTCTTCCCAACAGCTCCCATGTTGTTCCCAGGGCTCATATCAATGCCACATTGCAGTGGTAGTAGTCTTCTTCGGTCTCACGAACTTACAGTTTTGCCGCATGTTTGCTCGACCCCATGATATGCTTTGTTGACATTTCCGTTCTTCGACTTCAGCCTCCTAAGCTGCAGCCTCGTTTGGACCAACCTTCCAGAGACCACCTACTTATGCCGCTGCCACATCCTTATTGTGTAACCTACTCTAGAAGAATTTATCCTCGAGACGCAGGTTGCTCACTCACAGTCTGAGCGCAAAACCGATACCCCAACCGCGAGAAAAGGATGCAAGAATGACATCAGCAATAGTCAGTGTTCCACAGCCAGACGCCCTGCTTCGCAGGATGGCACCGTAAGACGATCGATTCTCGCCCTCCTTCCTGATGAATCCTAATTATGCACATTCCCCTGCGCAGGCTCACTTACTGCTAAAAATTCGAAGTAAGCAGAGGAAAAGGCTACGTGTGTTGCAGATTTTAGAATGCAAAGGCACAAGTGCCGTGATAGGGTCAGGGTCCTTTTCTCAAATAACTCTCAGCATGCCCGCCTCAGAAGCTCATATTCAGACTTGATGTCTTTGAGTCACTTCACATTTTCCTGTGAATAAAACTAGTTGCTCTTTGTATACCGTCGATAACCTCTTAAGGAGACGGGCTTGTTTGTGTCCTTCCAAAGAGTGTCCAGAGCCCGAGCTGTCGAAGCTGAGCCACGTTACATAACCACACAATGGACGAGTCGGTCGTACTCACACTACCTGCAGCGAGCTACTACCCGCAGCGCCCACTGGCTGCCGATCTACAAGGAAAGGACAACAGCATCAATACCGACACAACTCCTCTCCAGTTACCTAGCGAGGTCCGCAGCAGCAGCAGCAGCAGCAGCAGCAGCATACCGTACCGCAAACAAGAGCCAATACAAATGCAAACACAACGACAAGGACAATCGAATACTGCGGAAACTACCACGGAAGACCTCTCATCGAACCTGCGCGGTGGTCGAGGCAGGCAATCTCGATCCACTAGTTGCGGCGAATGTTGTCTGTACTGCTGCGGGATTGTGGTATTGATCAAATGCCTGGACAGCATATGTGGGTGATAGAAGGAAGAATTAAGCGATGGAGTGGAGATGATGCAGAAAGATGATTATGATTGAACGAGAAAAACGAATAGGTGAATGGAAGAATGAAACAATGGAGAAAAACGGCCCTTTCAAGGAGGAAAGAAGCACAAAATGGGCGGCGTGGATCAGACGACGTGTTTGCGCTGACTTGGCTCATTTGAATGTGTTGCTATCTGATCGGATCCTTGCGGCTGGTCTTGGTGAGCCTTGGAGAACGGTGGCTCATGGGTAGAGTGAAGGGCAGGACTTGGGCTCGCTGGCATTATGCTCTGAGACAAAGTCTGAATGTCTTTTGCGGCATGTCAAGTAACAAATAGGTTTTGTGCCTTGGATTAGAAGTGACTGAGCTGTCACCGTACTCTCTTGTCACCTGGACATCTTTGCGAAGTGGTGAAATGTGTGGAAGAGCTAGCCATGAGCATACGCTCGGCAATGGGAGCATGTCCAAATCCCACCTACCATGAGAACCCTTTGGATGAAATACGGAATCGGAGCAAAACGGCCTTCGAAAAGCACCTTTGATAATTGTGAGCGCCTTATTGATCCTTCTGGCATATATCCGGGTATTCCGGAGATTTTTGTTATCATCGTTGATAACCGTGGCTGCACTATCGTGAGTTTGTCGATAAGCATTCCATCCGACTGAGCAGTGGTCATATTATGAAAATATGGCAGCAAAACACCCCCCTTTTCTGATTCAGAACATAGCATCCAAAAACACACCAAGAGGTTCATTGCGTTTCCATCATCAAGGTTTGAAAAAACCGAGGACCTCGAGCATTGGAGGCGATGTATAAACATTCCTCATTCGTTCGTCAAAATCCGTTTTCTACGCATTGTCAGAACTGCATGTAACCCTACTGCCGAGGCATTGCACTGCAGGTTGCCTCGCTTGGATTCAATGCTTGTCCAAATCGGCGTGGAAGGGATGGATGGATCGAATCTAGATCGGAGCGAAGATGTGAGGCTCAACGTTCCCAAGAAACGGTAGGTCCTAGCAGGTAACACCAGTCAAGATCTTGCGGAAAGTCGAACCAACCCCCCTTCCTTCCCCGTGCGAGCGAAGGAAAGTATTATTTGATGCTATCAGGATTGATGCTTTCAATCAATCCCCTTGACCGATATTCAAGTCAATATTTACTACAAACTTGCAGGAATCGACCCACTCACTAGATTGCCAGCAACTCCGGCTTACATTGAGCCGCGGTCCGCATGGGGCGCCGGCGACCGGAGATAACTGGCACGCCTGAGTGCTGTCAAAGGCCTGTGCAAAAACAAGGTTGGGATAAGAGGGTGCGCTTTCAAACTCTCAGACTCATGGGAACTGGAATTGTTCTGTTCGAAGGAACCTGGGAGACGTTCATAAGAAGCAAGTCCAAATGTTGCATTATATATCATATATTAAATGTTAATATCATCGCTATAGTTAATGTCTTGATATTTTGATATTCCTATCCCTGCTAGCAATCCTGCTGCTCCCCTCTCTGTTGGGAGTAGTACAAGCAAAAGCCAGCCGTTGGAGTGGACTCTTTTCCCAAAATCCGTTCTTCTCACATTGGCTGCTATCAGTTCTAGACTACTAGTCCATATTGCATTCGTCTGGCATGCCAGCAATGCCAGCACTTATCCATCTTACTATCTCAATCTGGCTCCTTCTTCTGGACCTCTTCGCTGCTCTTGCCCAATACAGAGGAGAAAATCACTAATACCTACGTCACACGCAACTTTCGAACCTCCTTTTCACTTATTGGCTAACTCCGTCGACCTGGGATTGGGAAAGCATAACTTGCACCCAGATCATTTGGATCTGATAACAAGACCTTGTCCCTGAAGTGAGAAAAAGAAAGCAGCAGGCAGCCAGTGATAATTACAGAGGCTAGCCGACATTGTGACCCGAGGGCCAGCAACGCTCTCGACTTCAAATTCAACATGCCCGCGGCCTCTCCCACCTCGTCTCCCCTCCCAACACCAGCGAATCTCCGCCCACAGCAACAATCCGATCACAAACCACACATCACACCAAAAAAACAGTCACAGCAGCGGCTACAGCAACCACAACATTCGCCAGAAACCATGGGCTGTGACTCTGACTGCGGCGATTGCGGCAACAGCTGCGACACGCTGCTGGTGGACATTGAGGATTACCAGTCTGAACTCGACAGGGTCAAGGCCCGGGCTCTGGAGCTGGAGGAGACCATGGCCAAGATTCGCGGCGATCTGGCTTCCAAGAAACAGCCTAAGAAGCAGCCCAAGCTGCGCTCGGCCAACTGGTTCAATCGTAAGGATGACCTGTGCATGACAGCTCTCTACGTCGAACGCCACCTCAACTCGGGCCTGACGCGCGAGGAACTCATGTCGGACAAGCCAATCATTGGCATTGCACAGTCCGGATCCGACCTTACACCTGTGAGATCTATCCCAGCTCATCATATGCGACGTCTCGTTCTGTCTGCTCCCAAGGATGCAGCCGGAGACGTCTCTATTTACCCTGCTTGTCCATATTTCTGTTCGTGATGCAACGGAAATTAACCGTGAAGCATCGTTTCACATCCCATCCCATAGTCTCTACCCGTAATAACCGTCCAGTTGCATACCAACGTCTAACGTCTGTTTTCTCTAGTGCAACCGTCACCATATCGAGCTGGCCAAACGCGTCCGCGATGGCATTCGCTCTGCTGGTGGCATCGCTTTCGAGTTCCCCATGCATCCGATTCAAGAGAGCACCCGCCGTCCCACGGCTGCACTGGACCGAAACCTAGCCTATCTGGGCCTCGTCGAACTCATGCACTCATATCCTTTTGATGGCGTGGTCCTCATGACTGGCTGTGACAAGACGACCCCTGCCCTTCTGATGGCGGCTGCTACTGTCAATATTCCGGCCATCTGTCTCAATGTTGGACCCATGCTCAATGGTTGGGTCAACGGAAAGCGCGTTGGGTCAGGCACTGTGATTTGGCAGGCGCGCGAAGCCCATGCCGCTGGACGCATCAATGACAATGAAGTTATTGATATGGTGGCTAGCGGAACTCCGAGCGCTGGCCACTGCAACACGATGGGCACAGCTTCGACCATGAACGCGCTGGCTGAGGCTCTGGGCATGGCATTGCCTGGCTCGGCTGCCATCCCAGCTCCGTACCGCGAGAGAGGCCAAGTCGCATACGAGACAGGCGAGCGTATCGTCTCTATGATCCACGAGAATCTCCGACCTTGCGACATCATGACCCGCGCAGCTTTTGAGAACGCCATTGTTGTCAACACCGCCATTGGTGGCAGTACCAACGCTCCGGTTCACATGTGTGCAATAGCCAAGCACGCAGGCGTGCCGCTTGACCTGGACGACTGGGACAGCATCGGATACACCATTCCCCTACTGCTGAACATGCAGCCCGCTGGTGAGATGCTGAGCGAGGATTACTACCGCGCCGGTGGCCTTCCTGCAATTGTTGCGGAATTGATGAAGGCCGGAAAGCTGCCCCACCCTGAAGCCATCACTTGCAATGGAAAGACGATCGGCAACAACATGGGTGGCAAGCTCACCTGGGACCGCCGAACCATCAAGCATTTTGACGAGCCCATGAAGGAGAATGCCGGATTTGTGCACCTCAAAGGCAACCTGTTCGACTCAGCCATCATGAAAACTTCGGTAATCTCTCCCGAGTTCCGCAAGCGATTCCTCTCAGACCACCGCGACCCCAATGCTTTTGTGTGCAAGGTTGCTGTATTTGACGGTCCCGAAGACTACAATGAGCGTCTTGAAAGGGCCGACATCGATAGCCGCACCATTCTTGTCATGCGCGGTGTTGGGCCCCTCGGCTACCCTGGAGCCGCAGAAGTTGTCAATCGTCATGCACCTGCTAGATTGTTGGAAAAGGGAGTTGGAGACCTTCCTTGTATTGGCGACGGCCGACAGTCGGGTACATCTGGATCCCCCAGTATTCTCAATGCAACCCCCGAGGCCGCTGACGGCGGCAACTTGGCACTGTTGCAGGATGGAGATTATGTGCGTGTTGACCTAAACAAGAGACGCGTGGACATTCTTGTGTATGACGATATGCTAAAGTGGCGACGCGAAGAGCTCGAAGCTAAGGGCGGCTACCAAGTGCCAGCCAGCCAGACTCCTTGGCAAGATATCTTTCGTCGTGAGGTTGGGGGTCTGAGCGAGGGCATGGTCTTCAAGCGAGCTGTTCAGTTCCAGCGCATTGCTCAGAAGCACCCTTTCCCCAGAGACAATCACTAGGAGGGACGTCGTTTATGGGTCTTTTTGATGTCAAGGACACAGGTATGGGTAAAAGCTAGTCAAGGATCACAGATATTGGCATCGGACAAGGAAGTCGGCCATGGGACCTTTGCTTTGCGTGTCGGGATGGATGGAAGTATACAGACATACCATAGAATGGACGAAATTATTTTGAGAATGTCCGCTGTGATCGTTTGTCGCCCGCTTGCGTCTCTTTCTTTCGCAAACACATCTCTTCCTTCTCGGGGCACTTGTTTTGTTTTTCCTTCTGGATTTGCTGAGACATCAATACCATATTCTACATGTCTTGCCGCAGTATTGAGCATGGCAAAACCACCTGCAAGGTTAACGCAATTTCCATCGACGACTTGCTTCTCCCTGGACTGCGATGCTCATCTATCACGAATTGAATAAAGACAGCTTTCGATCGTGACATTTTGTACAGTACATTTTGCTACCTCATCTTTGAGGTACAGCATGCAACACCAGACCCATAATATATTTTATCAAAGAGACAATAGTACAAGGACTTGAAGGAGAGAATGGATTTAACTGAACTAGCCAATACTCGATTGCTCAAGGCTTATGGACGCTTCTTGATGGTGGGTGACTTTCTCGACTTTTGCAAGGGTTTGTGAATACTGTTACTCTTGCTCGCTGGCGGTTCTGGCGGTGCTGGTGACGGGTTCTTGGGTATTGCGCTATGCCTCGAGCCGAACGATCTGGGCGACAAAGGAGTCGATGGCGGCGACGGTTTGACAGATGCTGCTCGTAGTTTGTGAATACCCATACCCCTCCGCATGGCAACCAAGTAGAAGAGGGCGCCAAACGCTGCACCGCCCAAGTGAGCAGCATAGCCGACATAGCTCTTGCTTCCATCTTTGCCACCGCCACTAATTGAAGAGATCATACTTTCCTGGCGCTTGCCGCTGGTGACTTCGCTGTGGAGGTTGTACATGTCCCAGGCGATGAAGCCGAGGACCGCGGTGCGGTACGAGATCTCAACGGGGATGAACATGACAGACATGGGCAGCCAGGGGGCGGCGAACATAGTGGCGACGAGCATGCCCTGGACCATGCCCGAGGCGCCGAGCGAGGGAATATCCGGCTCGCCGTTGCGGATGCAGCGGTTCTTGTCGTAGAGAGCGCCGGCGGACCCGCCGAGAGCGGAGCCGAGGCCGAGGAGGGTGAAACGAAGGGGGCTGAGACCGATGAAGCTGGCAACGTCGGCGGCTTGCTTGAAGACAAACATGTTGAAGAGAAGGTGGACGAAGTCGCGGTGGCTAATGGCTGAGGTCAGGGTCGTGTACCACCGGCCTTGGTCGATGTTGTGCTTGCTGAGGGTGAACTTGTCAAACATTGCGTAGTCATGTTTGGCGCGGGCTTGCAGGTAGCCTGGTTCGCCGCGCTTCAAGACCCTGCCTGTTGCATGGTCCCGCAGGTCTACGAAGATGTTCCATTTGGCAAAAACGGCAACGTTGACGCCTATCGTGCCCCAGGTCAGGACTTTGATGGCTGAGCCTCGGTATGACATTGTGAAAGACGAGGAGGCAGTAGGCCAATTCGCGAAGACGAGAAAAGGTGAACTTCGGGTATGTAGTTGAATGATTCGCAAGGTGTCTGAAGAGCTAATTGTCCTTGTTCTGGCGTATGATCAAGTGTTGAGATGGAACAAGTCGTCGCAACAGCCTCAGTCAACGCTGTGACATTCGTGCCTGTCGAGGGCTGAGTGGTAGAAAGACAGCACGCGATGGCAACGAAAATTCTCGAGTCTTGCAAGTTGCAGACTGAGAGTTTGTTCGAATCAAGGGGTATTTCTCCGTTCTGGCCGCCCGTAACGTTGGAAAAAAGGGTGGATGGGAATCTGCAGTGCTTGAAGTGGAAGGAAGTGGTCGATATCGGTTCATGCACGAGTAGACGGGAACTTTTGTGGTTGCTGTAAGATGGACAGTGTACAGCTGCATCCTCGCACAGTACAAGGAGTTGCTCGGTTCGGTCTATTCTTCGACATGGTGAACTACAATAGCACAGGAGCACAAAAGAGGATAACGATGAGGCGAACTATAGTGAGGGCATTTCAAGCTGGATGAGTAAAGTTTATTCATCGTCAGAGGGGAAATTGCAACAACATATTGTACATGCACAGTGACTCCCTACCTGTGGCGATATATCTCAACTCGCTTTCCTCAAGCGTTCCTGCCAACAGCATATTTCCTGTAGGACGCTAAAGCATGTGCCCGACCTTACACAGTACTGACCAACAACGATCGCAACTGCGTTGTCCACCTTGCCTGATTATTGCTGCCGCTATCATATAAGGATTACTTCTCAGGCATCAAGTGTGATTTGGACGCTGGTCTGGAACCGGGGACCTCTTCTACTTGCCAAAGAATGCCCCTTAAAGAGGTCGTGCATACAGTCGTCCAACGTATATTAGACAGCAGCAACACCTAAATAGACACTGCATAGCACATCATGTATGTTCTCCTTAATGCCTTATTCGTGGTCAGCTAAAAACGGTCGAACTTCAGACGGAAGCGCATCTAAACACGCATATCATGCAATGAACCTCTACAGTCTCAAAATCGCCAAAGTAGAGCCGCACGCCAGAACTGTTGGGCTGTTGAGACCTTTGTATTGTGATGTCCACGTGAATTTCTTATGCTGTCTGACTATCTGCAAATGCACACACCTTCGCTTCTCCAATGTGTTCGTGAGTCTGTGGTGTCGTCAAAAGAACAGTGAGAACATAACCCCGGTCCATGGCAATCACCCCAGAACCTTGACCCGTGAAGCGTGGTCCGTCATATAATGCAACGCCATAATAAAAGCAAACCGGCAAAGAGACGGATTGTTCGACGGCTAAACTCGTCGCTTCCCTGTGCGTATCCTTCGCATTTGAGCCCCCCCAGACCCAGCCCAGGGCGAGGGCGGTCTTGTCGGACAGGAAATTCCGTAGCTCATCCAACCATTAATCCGCCATTTCCCATTCTCCCTTTCAAGGCAAAGAGCAACTAGACGGCGTATTTCTGCGTCCAGCTCTTGGCGGTCTCCTCATACGTCTCTCTCTTAGTCTTGTAGATGTTGGCAATCTCGGGCACAAGAGGGTCGTCAGGGTTGGGGTCGGTCAGCATAGAGCAGATCGAAAGAAGGACTGCAAGAATATGATTAGCTTCTATCAGTTCGGAGTCGGCACTAGATCCAAAACAAGCTCGCGTGACACATACCTTTGGAAATGGTCAAGGCAGGAGACCATTGGTCACGCAGAATATCGAGACAGATGCTGCCGTTGCTGTTGATGTTTGGGTGGTAGATGCGGGTTGTGAAGTTCACCTTGGGAGGCTTGAAAGGGTAGTCTGTAGGGAAGTGGATGGCAAGGAAGAAGACACCACCGGCATATGGAGAATCTTGCTGCAAGTGTGTATTAGCACGAGATTCGGAGGATGTATTTTCGAGGGAACCATCGAGTGCACTTCTCTGGTAGCGACTGTCGACAGATTCGACTTCCTCGGATGGGTTGAGTTGGGGTGATCTGTTGACATAACAAGAGACCGAATGCAGATAGATCAACATCACAAAGTAGAATACAACATCATGTACTTACAGGACCCATGATTGTGGCTTGCCAGTGGAACTGTATTGCCAAAGAAGTATGTCAGCGAGCCATTTCAACTATCAAATGCCATGAGGCAAAGTCGTGTGACTCGATACATCGAGATGCGGGAAATGTTGGCGCTTATCGGTCGGGATAGGAAAGGAGAACGGCGTACCAGATCTTCACCAACGGGCCCAGCCGAGCAGGAAGACGGTGGGTCGCTGTTAAACAGGGATATCAGCTCTAGTCAAATTTTGAGATTGTAATGAGATGTCTTGTTGAAGGTCGCCAGGCTCGCAAAGCCGGTGCAGCATTGTCGTTACTGGCTGAGGGTGACGGCATACCGTCGAGAGGCAAAAGGGCGGCCAACGAGGAGCCCCGCTCAAACAGAAGCCGTCAGTTTCACCCCACCTTGTCTACATTGACAGTGCAAGGTACGCCAACCAGTACGGGGCGTCGTCAGGTAGACGATGGGAGAGAGGAAGAGAGACAAGAAGACGAGTAGATGAACATACCGACCGAGGTCCGCCAGTTCCTTGTTGATGCGCTTCAGAGCCATTTTGTTTGGGTATTTGAGGGGCGTAAATGTCAAGTAACGGGAATCGTCGCAGGTCGACAACGATGCGTTTGTTTCGTGACGCTGCGGTGGCCTGGCTGGAAACGGCAGTAAGACTCGCAGAAACGATCAAGGGGAAGAAGACGGTATCTCTTTTCTGTAAAAAGAAAACAGCTGCGCGGCGTTGTGGAGGGTTAGCTTTGAGTTCAGTTTGTTTGAAATGGAATCGCAGAGAAGACAGTGGAGGCGATGACAGTCAGCGGCGAGAGGTCAGCAGCAGTGGTTGAATCATGGGCAGTGCACAAGAGGCGAGGTAGGTCCGAGTCGGGCAGGGTGCAGGGTGCAGCAGACTGTTCCGTGCGTCGAGAACGGGGGCGATGGCGATGGGAGATGCAGAAGTCGGAAAGCGAGGCAATACGTACAGGAGTGTGGTGGTGCGGGCCGGCGTGGAATGCGGTTTGGGTGCTGCAGGTGGAGGTGGAGGGAGAAGGACGGTGAGTTGGCGACGTTGATGAGAGATTTGAAAAGAGAGGTTGGCAGGTGGAAGAAGTTGGGGTCGGGTGCTGCTGGAGAAGGCAGGGCCTGAAAAGCTGGGCAGAGCATGCCGTGCCCTGGCCGCTGCCAGCCCAGTCCGCCTGCCAGCTACAGAACAGCCAGAATGCAGCGCGGGCAGTAGTGGCCCTTGCCCTCTTGCCCTGCCTTTTTGCTGATGGCCTCCTCCCAAAAGTGGGGCTTGAGAGGGGTGCCCAATTGCAGGAGCAACCACAGCACACGACAAAGGAGACGCCCGCTTGCAACCTTCAGCGCTTGTAGTTTGCCTATAGAAGTACATCTTTTCAGAGATTCCCGTCGCGTCAGGCGGTTACCGCCCAGCCCGCCGCAGGCCATCCAACCAACGCCACTAGCCTCTCTACAACAAACATGCGGTACATGACCATCGGCCTACAATGTCAAAGGTACACAATCCTGTTAGCGAGGCTGCCTCAAGCCTAAGTGCTTACAATGATTGGTTCGCGACCAGTGTATCAAACCACACCTTTTGCTATGGAGAAGCGACCAGCTAGTCAGTCTCCGGCTCATCAAGTTTCAAGAAAGAAAGTCGCGCTTTGATCTGATGTACGATGTACATTGGTATTACCCTCTTCATGCCCAGACCCCTTTTTATTACAGAGTGGCCTTTGCCGTCTTTTCGAAGTTTGGTTTCCCCATAGGTAATTATAGCCGTCAACGCCTCAATCTGGGCAACCAATTTCTGGCTCATGACGTCGTTCAAGCGCTCAGGATCACAAAAAAAAAAAAGGACATCGCTGACATAAGATTTGAATGGCTCATCCAGGGGCGCTCAGGGATGACCCGTGAAGAGCGCCGTCGAGGCCGCAAGGACCTTTTCGGAAAGGGGTGGGCTTGCCGGCTATATCCGATTCAAGCCTTGTCAGGTTCGGACTCCATGACTGACGACTTCCTACAACAGCGGTCGCCCCAGTGCCTGTTGGGGCGCTTCGTCGCAGACCCTGCGAATGGCGCATGGCAAGTTATAGCTTTGAGACACATTGTTCACCTGCTTGATCTCTGGCTGCGGTACTATCTGTGTCGAGCCTGTCTTGATCGTTCGGTGCCCCAGGGCTGTCATAGAGGGTGGCTGAACGGTTTGATCTTAAAACCCTACCGGAAAGACACATCAGACGAATGCTTGGAGACCAGTTATAGCCCTTCCCAGAATCAAGCCTGTAGAGTCCAAGTCAGTCTCGAAAACCCCATATTGCGGATTATAGAGTAGATTGCTGCACTTACTGTGAATGTCACTCTGACCCTCATATGTTTGTGTCACAAACAGGTTGGACACGTGCCTTCCAATGCCATACTCGTCACTGACAGCATTACCACCAAAGACCTCCTGCAGAATACGAGCGTTTTGCAGAGCGCGATCGCAGTTCTGCCTCTTAACCATGCTGATCATCTCTGGCGACGCCTTCCCCTCATCCTTGAGCCGGCCCACCTGAATTGCAGCCAGCATACCATATGCAGCATCTGTCGTAGCGTCCGCCAACTTCTTCTGTACAAGCTGATATTTTGCGATAGGATTACCCTTGAACTGCTTTCGCTCAAGCGCATACGTCCTCGTCCGCGCAATGCAGTCCTCCAGCGCCCCGATTGTACCCGTCGCGATACCGAAGCGTGCACTGTTCAGACACGTGAACGGACCGCGCAAGCCCTCAACCTCGGGGAACATCATCTCCTTAGCCACCGGCACGTCGTCCATCTGGATCATACCCGTGATGCTTGCGCGCAGTCCGTTCTTATTCTTGATAGGCGGCGTGTTGAGTGTCCCCGGTGGACACTTTTCGCGCTCGACGAGAAATCCACGGATCTTGCCTGTCGCAGCCAGCTTCGCCCACACCAGCAGCACGTCGGAAATGGGGCTGTTGGTGATCCATGTCTTGGCGCCACTGAGCAGATAGTATCCTTCTTTGGTCGGGTGCGGGCGCGCCGTCGTCTCGAGCGAGCCAGGATCCGAGCCGTGGTTGGGTTCTGTAAGGCCAAAAGCGCCGAGGATCTGGCCCTTGGCCATACCCGGGAGGAACTTCTCTTTTTGCTCGACTGAGCCAAAGTCGTAGATGCCGCCCATGACGAGTGAGGATTGTACCGACATGCCGGAGCGGTAGCCGCTGTCGACGCGCTCAACAGCTTTGGTGATCAGACCGCCGGCTACGGTGGATACGCCTGCGCAACCGTAGCCTTCAATCGTTGCGCCGAGGAGGCCGAGCTCGCCCATTTCGGAAAGGATCTCGCGGTGGTAGTTTTCGTCACGGTAGGCCTCTGTGCGCGCGGAAAATTATACAAGTCAGCGTTGGCTGGGCGAAGGGAAAATAGTCAGGGAGGCGGCAAACAAGGGCAATGAGGGCAACGGGCGATGGCGACACGTACGAAGAACTCTTGGCAGCAACTGCTCCTGGCAGTACTTCTCAGCCGTCTCTGATATCGCGAGCTCTTCCTCGGTCAACAGGTTCTTGGCGTTGAGAGGGTCTTGCCAGTCAAATGGCGGTGGCGTGGCGGCCGCGGCGGCGTAGCCTCTGCGGGCAGCAGCGGCTGCTTGTAGTGTGGGCGCGGTCCGCCGAGTACATCTTGCGAGGGCTGTTTTGTACATGATTTGGAAAGTGTCTGGCTTGCGTGAAGGGTATGTCGAGCGGTCTACTGATTGCAAAGAAGAGGCGGACCAAAATGGAGATGTCTATAGAGGTACAATGCGAGGTGATCTGGTCTCCGCCATCTTCTACAAGTTGTTCGGCTGTTCTCTCTTCTTTTGGCGGTTGGAGCCGGCTTTCAGATCCGAGTTTCTGGGGCCGGTCTCGGCAGTAACCCCGCCGGAGGGGCGTGGTTGTAAACCACGTTGATATCTTACCTCGGCTGCTCAGCATCACGTGAGCCCCTGAACGTGACCAAGGGTTTAGTCGACCTCAAATACAAGCTTGGGGCAGACGACTTTTACTATTCGAGTCTTTCACACTCCCGCAGAGTTGTTGCAGTATGATTCAACCGTCAATAATAAGGCAAACGAGGAAACCATTGGTATACTAATACACAGTGCTTTCCGTACTTCCTCATTTGGACGTAAAGACATTGGCGTTACGGATGCAAACATTTAAAGATGTTGATCATGATGGCACGGAGCTGTAGCCCCCTGATCGAAGCGATTATGTTTGATGGATATCGATCAGCCACAAGACCAACAGGAACATATGCCGTTAATTTGGATTTCTGTAAATGGCTTTCTCTTCAACGGAGGAAGGTAAATATCACTGTCTCTGTTTTGCAACTCTTTCATTCCCTTCTAGGTTTCATTGCGCAGCGAATGTGCACCAATCATCATGGTCCGAGCAGCAATTCCTAATCTCCCAACATGGTTTATTGAAGATCTGCCTAAATGTGGCATGGTTCGTTCATCTCTTGTAATCTCGCCTGCAGGTCTCCCAACCGTCTGAAAATCGGTAGCAGTGACTGTCAATGTAACCCAGATCGTACTAGTGACTGTAAAGTTCAACCACACCCCATCGGTGACTGTATTGTTTTTTAGGGTATTTGTTGGTTTGAGAACCGGCCCAGACATTGCAACCTTCGTGAACCGTGAATTAGTTTGCTTCGGCCAGGTCCTGGTGACAGGACAGTCTGGATGCAAAAGATTGGATATTGTCACTGCGCTTGTGCAAATGCCTTTTGACAAAGTCGTACAGCCGGAGTCAAAGAAGACGGAGTCGCAACCTTGACCATCAGCATTGAATCGCGGGCATGAGGCTGCTGATTCAGTCGGGTCGGTCGGGTCGGTCGTTGTGTGAATGGTAGCCGTAAGTGGCACTGCTACAGAGCTCTGTGCTGATTCTGGCGCAGTTATGTCTGTAGTGATAGCTATGGAGGCTCGAGACTTTGCCGTTGAATTCAAATCAGCCGGCGTTGCCACAATTGCCCATCCAGAGACATTATTTGGGAAATGGTTATTGGATAGAGTGCTCATGGCTAAGACAGTCGTCAACGTATTTCTCAAGCGAGTCGCAGCTCTAGGGGAACCAAAAGACTGACCATAGCCACTGCTTGTATAGTAGCCATCCAACCCTTCCAGACTGTCTGCATCGATACCACCGCAGTCCTGATCCTTGTACGGAGGATCGCAGTTGGTGTTGCACATGGCTGAGTTGTAGTCTGTTAGGGTCTCAGGGGCGGATACCCAACAGTCACAAAATCTACTAGGTCACTTTATCAGTAAGCTGCTGATGCTGGCACTCATCCACACACGGGACTGAAGGAAGGAGACCCAGCCTTACTGGGCTGTTGGTGCCAAGAATGTGTGTGCGGCGCTGGAGTTACTATAGTATGTTGCACAAGAAAACGAAAATGCATTGGGAAAGTTCAACGGTGTATATGCTGTGACGTTCGACATGTTTGGTAATGCGCAGCTCTGGTAGGCGAGGGTCGGTAGTGATCACGTCTTGAGGATGCCGATAGGCACATCGACGAGCCAAGCTAGCTCGCTCACTTGTGAAGAAGTTGAAGTCTTGATTCAATGTTTGGGACTTGTGGCTTGAGGGATGTGATGAAGGAAAATTTCCTAAGTTGCAACCAGTGGGGCATGATTTAGGAGATGGTGGTGATCTTGCAGCAAACAACTACTTAGAGCTAAGGTATTATACCAGGCAGCGCCTTAAAATCAGCCATCGCGGTTTTTGTGATGGCGCATTTCTAAGACGTGAACGTCTTGGTCGCTGGAAGAGCGGCATGCGGCTGAGACAAAATGAGGACCTCCCCGAAGCAGGTTGAAGTGCCATTCGTTCCGAGGATGGCCGGGGAATGTTCCATTGCTTGGAGCACTCATTGCCGATTCGACTGTCATGTTGACCGCGCGGCATATTTTCGAGGCTTATCCGAAGCATTTGGGAGTTGGACTTCCAGACAAATTAGCATATCGCGGGGGTTCTTACTGTTTGTTCGTTGATTATTACCCAGAAAGGGCCCTTGTGAGATTGCATATTTGTTCGGGTTCAGACAAGCAAAGCCGCAAGAACTAAGTACCAATGCAAGCAGAAATTATACTCATTACCAAAGCGTTGGCTTGAATCGACCTGAAGTTAGCTTGTCGGTCTCGGATCTTGGATGGTTACATACCAGTCGCGTCGAGAACATAGCGTTCGACGTTGATGCAACCGCACGTAGGTAGCCATTGCGGCTACGTTACCACCTTCAGCGCGGTCTGCTGTACATATACCTTTATAGCAAGCTCTTAGCGGTGAGTTGTCTTGCACGATTCCATCCTGTTCTCCTAGTGCTTCTTTAAGATCACTGTCACGGCGTGAGTCTCAAGGAGCAGGTATAATATGACTATGCCTGCCATAAAAGAGGGCGAAATGCGATGCCATCCATGGGATGGACTTGGATTCGTACCGCCGTGCTGGGACAGAGGCGTAAAATCGTCGACGCCTTTCTCGGAAAGGTTTCCGAGGATGGGTGTAGTGCTGTAGCTGCTCACTGGAGGCGGTATGGCTGGCCGGTCCAATGAGATGAAGGCAGGAGATGTACAAGATACAAAGTCGAGGACGGATTAGGTGAAACCAAGTATCTCGTAGGCAGGCAGAGCCAAACATCTCGTAGGCAGGAGGAATCCGGAATCTTGTAGCCAAACAGAAGAAGGACTCTGAGGGTCGTGATCGAAAGGATTGAATATCGCAGAACAAGATGCTACCATGAATAGAGTGCCTGGCGCGTTGCTGACAGTACTAGCTCCTCTGCGGCCCCCCGCCCCACCCCCCAAAGAAACACCCGCCGTGGTCTGTGTGGGCGCTAACAGACACCCTGCAGACAGTTCAAATCCCGCGTGCTAGCGCGGCCCTTCCCGATTGTCCAGCGATCCCCGGGGGCTAATGACCCACCCCCGCTTTCAACGGGCTGCTATTTCACCCCGTCCTGGCTGAATGATGTCGCTGCCATCAAATATTCCCTGCGGATGAGTGATATTAGGTAGGTACCTGCACTTTGCAGCCAAAAGGCCACTCACTGCTGTCGTATCACTGGCAATCACTGGCCACAGCTGGCCACGGACCCGGTTTATATACAGAGAGGCCAGGAGGCGTGGAAGCCTTCCCGACCCGATGTCCCAATCCACCCTCAACAACCACCCTTACTCTGTTGATGGAAACATCTGCCAGCTCTCCACAGCTGCTCTCCACCCCTGCTTCCTAAAGGCAGCCATGTTGCCTTTTTAGATCGAAGCTGGTGTGCTCCAGGTGCGAAGGAGTCGGCGCTAGACGAGGCGCGATTTTGTATTAAAACAAAGCGACTTCACCCACGAGCTTGCGGATATGCAGGCCTACGACATCGCAGCACATCGAAGCCAAATTCCGTGCTCCAGGGCATCTCTATCTTTGGACTACGACCTCGCTTACCAGCCATCTTGTTGCGAGTTGTCAAAATAGCCATCAGCAGCCTTCAAACGTAACGTCAGCCAGTGTCGCTGCCGCATCGCAATCCTCGACTTGTTTAATTTGGCCAGGTCTGCTCAGGACGCAGCGGAGCATGACGGCCAGTCAAACTAGCCAAACCAGTCCGGCCAGCCTGGCCAGCCAAGGTTGCTGGACCTGCAAGAGTGAGTACGCGCGCTTCTTTCACGTACTGCCGACGCCTCTGTCACTTTCTATATTTGCGCCTCAGTTCTTCGTATCACCAAATCGCGCCGAACCCCCCAAGCGACAGTTGGTCGGTTATCTTCCTTGACGACAGGGACGTTTGCTGACGCCCAGGCCCAACTGCATGATTAGAGCGCAAGATCGGCTGCGATAAAGGACGTCCTTCTTGCAATAACTGCTTTCGTACAGGCAGGAGGTGCCTTGGATATGGCCTACGGCTTGTATGGCCTGACAAAAAGGATGGCCGCAGAAGGCAACCCATACTACCTCCTTACACAGCACCAGAACAGCACGACGACGATGGCTGCGAGGCTCTCGTGCGCTTCGACCATGGCAAACAGTTTCTCAACATATCCTACGATGACATTGAGCGGAGTCGACGCAAACTGGGCCGACTGACTCTGAATAGCAACCCCAATCCCCGTCCGGAGCGACAATTAAATCCTCTTCCAGAGCTTCCCAACCAGGAGGCCGGTCTGCTTCACTATTGTGAGCTGCTTCTAATTTAGCACGAACTATTGCTCCTTCTCCGACCCCAGATCTGATGAAATATCATAGATGCCGAGAGAATAGCTCGCATGATCTCTACCATCGATGCGAACAATGGTTTCCGACAGGAGCTCGTCCCCATGGCCGTTGCCCGCAACAGTTTTGCCACCGAGAGTCTGCTAAACGCCATATTTGCCCTGTCCGCATTTCATAGACACGGTACAGGCGCCGCGTTGTGCTACAAATACCGCGCGATCAAGTTCTTGAACTGGTCAATACAAAAAGAGTCGCGACATATCGAGTCTCAAATTGCTGCTTCCATGATGCTTTGTGTCTACAACGTGAGGCGTCACATCATTCGATCCTGCAAAGAAGTGTATAGCTAATATAGCAACAGGTATTTGATGAGAGTGAAGGAAATTGGGACATTCACCTGGACGGTTCTAGGGATTTGTTGCATACACATGCAAAACTGAAAGGCAGCCCTTTAGAGTACAATTTTCTCAACACCTGGTTCTTATATCACGTAAGTACCAGAACAGCCTTGCTCAAACAATTTCAAATAATTATTCCAATACTAACTTGCAGCAGGAAATTCTCGGCGCTTTCAGCCAACCTCACAAACATCAGTATGAAGGAACGGCGTCACTCGAGTTGATCAAGGGAAACGAACTGGACAAGACCTTGGTATGTTCGACCAGACCATCAATTATCGTCGCTCGCTAATCAGTAGCAACACATTGCCTAGATAATTGGCTCCCTAGGCTGCTCCATCGAAATCATGGAAATAATACATCATATCAATCAGCTTCGCTCTATCGCGAGCCGCAAGCTTTCAGGATACCACACACAGACTAGCTATCCCACAGTGATGTGGACGTGCCAAGGGCTGCAAGACCGTCTTTGCCGACTCGAACAGCGGCTTCCTACGAATTACAAGGAGCAAACAAAATCGGAGCAAGACAAAATCCAGCTTACTGCCCAGCTCTACCGTATTGCTGCCGTCTTGTATCTGCGTGCCACATGCTTTACCGCGGAAGCTCCCGAGCAAACTTCAATGTGGCTAGACTTGGCGTTCGACACACTTGAAAACCTGGAGATCTGCACGAGTCCTTGGCCGTTGTTTGTCGTGGCCTGCGAGTCTCAGAACGACCAGCAGAGAATTATGATCCTGAGCGCTCTGGATAGAATGGATCAGGACCGAAAAATTGGAAACGTCTTTGTGCTGAGAAGCTTGATTGAGAACTTCTGGAAACAGCAAGATCTCCAGGCTGATACCGACAGAACCAAGCCCTTGCGATGGTGGGAGTTGATGAATTCTGATACGGCTGCGCCGTGGTTCATCTGATAGGAAGGCGTCCTGCGGATCGAGTATATGACCGGAATTTTCTTGAGCTCAACAGCATAAATCGTTTGTCACGATGAACGAGTGAGTGGGCATCAGTAGAGTCTGGTCTAGCAGATACTGTACACGCAGCACCGTGAGGTCAAAAGAACGACACAGCCTTTACCAGAGAGGCGGAGGCACGGATATGAAAAAGCAGAGACGGGAAACATGTTATTCACTGCCTGTTGCCTCGGATCTCCTCCATCTCAACAGGGGAGTAAGCTGCCATGATACTACCTACAGAGTCTTCCGGCAAAGACAACCGATAACAAAAGCTAAAGCGCAACACGACAAAGAAGCATGTTTTCGCGGGATCATCTAATTTCTACCTCGACACATGAAACGATGAGGGCGTTGGATACGAAGGACTCATTGTGGATATAAAAAATGGCAGCTTGAGGCAGTGGACTGGTTCGAGAGGATCCATCTGTCTGCAGAAACAGTGACGCAGAAAAGGTATTGTGGGGGGAGTGACCTGCAGTCCGTTCCGGTGACATGATTGCTACATCGCAGTCTACCAATATTCGCATAATTTGTTCGTACATCTTGGGGATTGATAGGGGCACAGAAACACACTCACTGTGCCGGTCTCAAAGCGGTGATTGAACAGAACTAGCCTCCTTTGACAATCTATTCTGGACGATATCGTTACAAATACTCCCTAAGGGACATGTACGTACCTAGAGAAAGAAAAATTGATACCTCTCCCTTTCTTTCACTTCATTGAACCTGGGTGTCACCCGTCAAGACGTCACCAGTTTATGCCATGGTCTCAGCCCCGGCAATCCTGATAAAATCATCCCTAACATACTGCCAAACCTTCTCCGCAGTCCTATCCTCTTTTAGTCGATGATGCAAACCTCCGACTTTCACAGACGCGCTCTCGCTATTGTTATTGACAGAGTACACACCACTGCCCGGTACCCAACCAGTCCCTCTCGCCATCTCTACCCCGTTTCCTGCTCTAGCATTCTTATCACCACTTCCTCCACCATCATCACTCCGCCAGCAATAGTAGGTAAATCAGAAGTCGCACAAAGCACATACCTCCAAAGCCGGCCTAAGTACCGCCGCTCTTTGATGCGCCCACCAAAACTCCGTCGAGACGAGCAAATGCTTGACGGCTCGATAAGAATGGCAGAGCAGGATGACAGCACAAGGTTTGTTTCGTGCAACCATGGATGTGAAAGTACCGCGACACGTTCTGGAGAACACTAGGATGTGTCTTGCTAGCTTTTCCAGCAGGACTTTGAGGTATTGCAGGTGGGATTGGGTTTGAAATATGGTGGACGTCGTCGTGGAGACTCTCGACTTCTGTGCCATGTGGTGGCGGCATAAAGACAGAATCAGCCTGAGCTTGTTGTTGATGCGTGAGGAGCCAATAAACTCGATATCATGCTCGCTCACGGTAGGATTGTGATTAATGCCATGATCCATGCTTCTACCAGCTTTGCCTTCTGTAGGCCAACACAAATCCACAGTCTTGAAAGATGTTTTCGCGAATTGCTGGGACAAGAAAAACCGTTACTTCTCCAGGAGAACATCACCAAGGTGTACTTGTTTCGCAAGGGTATTGGCCGCATTATGTTGAAAGTACCGAATCAAACCGGATCTCGTAACGGCCTCTCACGGCAAGCTCTTGAGGAACATAGCCTTCAAGCTGGAGTATGCATGTGGAAGTGATGGAAGAGTTTGGAAGTAATTCCATCATCTACCTTTGTGAATCTGACTGTGTGGTTCCGAGAGAGGGTGCTCTGTGGTGATGGGACTCTAGTTGTTCTAGTTGCAATAGCAGCCATAGCAGTAACAGTAGTACGTCTATTCTTCTGTTTATGAAGACTGTAAATCACGTGCGGCCGTACGCATTTGTTTCCTCTTCGATGGCAGTTACAGGATAGGGTTGTCTCATCACACTGTTACTGCATTGTTTTAGTGGGTATGTAAATAGGTAAGTCTGCACAGAGCAAGGAAATTATACGTGAAAGTTACTGGTCAAGGCATCATGTACCTTGACTCGCCGGCTCTTCCAGTTCTCGCAACCTCCTTTGGACTTGTGGTGGGCTCGTCGCTATCGTATTAGGTCTATACTGGTTGGAATGTCAGAAAGAAGCCACCGATCATGCTTCGTCTCGATGGCAGCACAGAGCTTCAAAGCACTGGTGAGACTCTCCATTTCAAAGAAAGATGTTCAAGTCCCCCATTGCTCGCCTGCACCAGGATCCTTGCGCTGCCCAAAGCCGTAGCCACCCGTAAGGCGGCGTGAGAAGGAAGAGGATGTTGAGCTAGATCTCGTAGGGCAAAAGCTCGCGTTCCTGCATTAATGCTGCAATACCTCAGAAGAATTCTTGGCGAGCGAGAGTTGATTTGCATGTCATCGAAAGGCGATTGCAGATGAAGAGAGAGAGTCAAGGAAAAGCGTCGTTACGGCCGCTAGTGAGCTTGAAGAGACATGGAAAAGGCACGGCTTTGGATGGCGCCACAATGCCAACTCGAGTACTTCTCAATACAGCCCCCCCCCCGGTCCTGGGCCTATTGCTCCACTAGCCAGTCACTCCGTGAGGTGGAGCTAGCACTGTGCAGACCCACTAGAAAGGTAAGCAGATCATCTTCTAGCACCTCAACCCTAGGGCTTGAACTATGCACGCATTCAATGCTGTAAACAATACGAAGCTTCAATGCTGCTTGTCGTGATGGCCACTACTACTGTCCTTTATCTGCTTCTCCATCGAAGCATGGTATCTTGATCACTAGCCCAACAAGATTCTCCACTTTGACTCTTCGCCTTCGTTTCCGCCAAACACAAACATATCCTTTTCGCTGCGCACGGAAGGTGTCATGATCTCGAGATCTGCTGCATCACACCCATCCAACAGATGGAACACGCCCATTCGTTTGTAGAGGCCACCAAATCCACGCAGCGGCTGAAGCAGCAGGCCTGACACGCCCGACAATCGGAAGGGAGGGTCGCGATGGAGCGCATACTTGCCTTGCTTGCCCGTGTTCATGATGGGCATGCAGACGACATGGACAATCTCCAGTTGCGGCGGAGGCATGTCCTCGACAGTGTCTAGCTGTATCACGCCAATCACGCTTTGCGTGAGGTCCAACTCGGCTTCAAAGATCGACTGCCGCTCGTTGTCCATCGGTCCTGGCTGTTGTTGTAGCACCTGCTGGTTCTCTGTCTCGCCAGGCTGCAGATGCCAGTCCTGACCAACACCTCGCTTGGACATGTGCAGCGCCCATCTGCCCCATCTACTCATCCAGCCAAAAAGACCCGGATGTAGACTGCCGCTGAGAGCAAGAATGAGGTCCTCGTGGTACCGCAGCTCCTCGAACGTTGTATAAGAGCCACCCAACACTCTGACGTCGACCAGCGCGCCCTCGGTCAGCGGCGTGGGCATGACAATTGGGCCCTTGACCGAAGCCCACGACCAAGTGGGAGCGTTCTTTTCTGCGGGCCGCCGCCCGAGAGGATTGCGCGAGGCAGCTCTTAACGCCGGCCTAGTCTGGCCTTTGGAAGGTTGGTCGATTGCAGATGATTGACCATTGTCAGTCTGCTGACGAGACGCTTCACCCTTGTCACCCTTGCTATCATCCACAGCTGTAATGACCACGGCGCGGTATCCATCGTCAACTGACCACAAGAGCTGGGACGCAGCCACCTTCAACCACATGCCGCCAATGTACGTGTCTTCGAGCAGAAAGTGCACAACCTTGGCCATCCCATACACTGCCACAAGTTTGTCGCTGTCATGTGTGATATCAGTGCGAGCATATTTTTCGATCAATCGGCACCAGACGTAGTACTTGCTCAGCTCGTCACGTACCACTTCATCTTGGGCATCTTTGCTAGACAGTGACGATTTTGGAGTCTGCTCGTCGTCGAGCCTACTGAATCCTTGGCGCAGCGCTCGCCCAGCCTCGTCCAAGTTGAAGGATTTGAAATGAGTATGACTATCTTCCAGACAAGGCGGAAGACCAGTTGGAAACGTCTCGCAAGCTTCCCATGCCCGGCACTCAAAGGCAAGTTGCGTCTCGCCAAAATGGATTACAGCGGCGGAGAGGAACCGCTCCTGAAGACACCAGCTTCGCCGTCCCAAGTACGAGTCCGAAACGAGGTTTTTCCAAAAGTCGGACTGAACCAAGAGGTAGCTTTGCCTGTCATCCTTGCTGCTGTCGTTGGACTCGCGCCGTAAGCTCTTGGACCATTGTGGAGAGACAATGGTTGGGTTGATAGCTGCTGGACTGCGCGTCTTGTAGAGCCCGCCTCTGCTATCTCTCGAGCCATCAGCAGCCAAAGTCACCGACGCCTTGATGTACACCAGATTCATCTCACTGGCTTCTCTCTCCCAGTCCTCTTTCGAATCTTGGAGGATGCAGAGGGAGTCGATCCAGAGATATCCAAAGCCAAGGCGCCGCGTGGCTGCCACTGCATCCTGAAAAGTCCGTGGCAACTGGTCAATGGCAATACCCCTCGAGATTGCCTCTATCATCGCAATGCCAGGACGTGGAGAGGAGTCTGCGGGCGGCATATCTTGCAGCAAACAGTATCCCGGTGCTGCATCTGCTACACCCCAGCAGTGGCTGAGTGTGACGTAACCGGCTTGAGGCCCATTTTGGGCAATGACATCTTCCTGGAGGCGCAGGAAAATGCGGTTTCCGTGGGCTTTGTCGACGTCAAGAAGTCGTGTAGGGGTGTAGAAGTCGTCATCACTGTCTGGAGAAGAGGGCACCATGCATTTGCAGTTGTTGTTGCACGTTTCAATCCAGCGGTTGATTTGATCCCAGCATTCATCTGACGACGTCGTGGTCGATGAGACTCTGTGGGAAGCGAGTGAGAACAGCAGGCATTCTTCTTCAGCATCGGGTCTTTGGGCTACTCATCAATGTTAGCACTGGATCATAAGCGCACTTCTTGTATAGTTGCTATTCCAACGGAGCTCATTTACAAGGAATCGGCTCAAGCGCAAAATCAACATGTCCATGGGTCATGCTATTCACGAAGTCCATGCCAATAGTTATGCAGACCATCAACAACTGAATTCGTACAACCAACCGGTCAGTAGGCCAGTGCTTCTGCGACTCATGGTCGGATCCATTCAGCCTTGCCTCCCAGCTGGTGTGAAATGCGCTTTGGGATCTCAAGTCATTGTTTACGTCGTAGTCCTCATAGTCGAGAGCCAAGGGGTCAGGAATAAAGGCGGCGTCGTCAGCGCAAAGCCCAATGATTTTGGTCCAGACGCTTCGGCAGATGGGACATCCTGTGAGGACTGCTGCATCGCGGCAGGCTCTAGCTGAGGAGTGATGATCACCTCCCAGTATTGTGCCAGGCATGTGGGTGCTGGTGATTCTGGGTGCCGGGTCATGTTGAGAGCCAGAGGCGTGGTCGATCTGTTGAGCTTGGTCGTGCTCTGTCAGTGGAACTGGCTCATGTGTGAAGATTTGGACGCAGGTCGGGCAGAGGGAGTCCATGGCTTTCCGTGCGCGGTGACTGGGTGGCGACGTTGTCAGAATGGAAATGGACAATGGTTTATGGCGGTCTTCCAAGATAGTGGAAGCTTTTGTGGATGAAAATGTACGCAGCAATGTGTCTGAATGCATGAAGCCGGCAACGCGCGTGATTTCTTCCACATGGCTGCCTGTCGAGCCTTTCTGTCAGACGAGCGCCACCACGTCGCATCGCCAGATCCTCCTAGTGATTCTGGGATGGTTATTGGTGTATCTATTCAGCTGGGACAAGGAGAGCATCCAATGAGCACTCGGAATGTGAATGCTGTCCGGGCTCATCGAAGAGGTCTTGCAGGATATGTCATTTGATATGTACATTCTGGAAAGCCAGATGAGCAAAACGAACTCAATAGAAGAGAACGATCAACACTACAAGTGCGGTATTTTATTCCAAGGAATTTGCAATTCAAACGGCCGTCTAGTCGGCTTCCATGCCACGTAACCAGGTATTTTCTGAACCAAATGGTTTGATGTGATTGACTACCATTATAGACTTTTCAGCTCCTCAACAGTCGCTCACACCCCTCGAATTCAATCACCAACAACACTTGCCCCATTTTTCTGTTGAATCTGTCTTGGTTTCCTTCTGAGGTGTCTGCCCAACTCAACACGGGGTTATTCCTCCTAGATACCACCGTCCTCGTTCAAAAAGTCCTGTTCCAATTACAAGCACAATTCTCCAACCTGGCACGAATCCCAGGCGCCTTCATAAACAGGGCAGAAAAGTCAAGTGACGCAGATGGAGATGCACCGACAGGAGTAATATCACAATTGCGGTTCGCAGCATACGGCGACCTGCTCAAGTCCACCTGTGGAGCAAGCGGCGAGGTGGGCATCTGTCGGCATTTGCACGAAGCCAGTTGTTGATGCGTTGGGGCCAGTGGTGGCCCAGGTATTCTCAATTGATTGAGTTTTGTGTATCGAGGTGCGGCAAAGTCTAATGACATTTGATGCTCGGAGTAGCCCAAGATCGGCTGTGGTGGAAGTCTGGAAAGAGCGTTGCAGTGCGAGATTTGAGGCTTGGACATTGTGTTTATTGTCGCTGTCGCCGTCGGTGTTGAGAGGTTGGAGTTGCAAGATGCATGGACCTGGCGCCGGCGTTGGTGGCGATGAAATTGTAGGGGTGCAGGTACGGCTTCTGGGTAGGAGAAATCGTTGGTGAAGATGAAATTGCTTGACACAGTCATGGTAAGCGGCTGTTGTGGACAATTCACAAGTAGGTGTGCTGATATAGTTTCTTCTCGATTTAACATGAATTCTTCAATAAGGATTTATACTGTAAAAGTTGAAGAGGATGTGTCGTTGATACTGTATTTTCGGATGACTGACAGCATAACTGATTCCGTCTTCTCGACCAAGATAATATAGGTGAACATTGCAACTCAGTCACAAATATCAAAAGCATTCGTCTGCTTGACCTAACCATACTCGATAACCTGGTAAACGACGTGCATGCCATGTATGCATTCAGCCCCAATCTTGCGCCGAAGCATCGAGGCCCCTCAGTACTCTTCGCTACCTCTAATGTGACACCTCCGGATGTAACCTTACTCGTAAAGTTTTGAGCTCCGTGTGGGTGTGCTACTGTAGATCTCAGCCGCGGCTATTTATACATTTGTATTGACTTACAGGCGCTGCCTGATGGCGTCAATCCCATATTTCTCACGGGATGAGCCGATGTTGATGATATGATTTTGAAGTCTACGAAATCACAGCCGTTCGGGTTTGAGTTATGTGGCGGTCGGCATATCGGATGGATATTGACAAATTCTTTTCTGTGATAGCTGGTACAGCTTGAAGCTTACTGCATTTGTGTGAATTGTGGTATTTCAAATCTCAGCCAGGCGCACTCTGGACCTTGGTGAGTCAGCTGATTGTTCCGATTCTCCTCGCGAGCGCGAGATTCAAGCTTAGCATCAAATTTTCAATACACAAACTGATCTCCTGCAGTTTCATTGCCCAGCACTATAGCTCGACTCGCTCAACTGCTTGACTGCTTCTTCAGCGCTGGTAACAAAATCTCACTCGGTCATTTTGTCATGAATCCAAGGGAGCAAATCTGCCTATTTGAATGGCGCGTATTACTGCACATCTTTCCAGCTCCTGTTCGAGTTGTCAAGACGACAATACAAGATAGAGTGATTCGAGAAGTACTAAAAGATTCTGCATTTGGTCCAATATACATACAACACACAAAGAAGTATTGGAGTGCCAGCAGATATTCAAGTACATCCCTTTGATATGTAGCCACTGCGACTAGTGACCAATTTTATGTATAGCCTGGATAATGCTATTGATTGTTTATAGTCACAGCACTATTAGCATAGGTGATTTGAAGGCTAGGCCGAGCGCCTGAGTACTGGCACTCAAACTCAATGGTATTCTAAAAGCAATAGATGGTAGACAAGGCATGATTGAATTTACGCACACGGATGAAATAATTGTATTCGAAGTCTACCAGGTAAAAATAATGCGAGCTGAGTATTGAAAACACAAGATATTGGTATGGCCATGGATATACATGGTTGATCTTTGTGAAAATTGCATTTTACAATTATCAGTGTACAACATATCCAAGCCAGTTCGCTTCCATAATTCCCCTTGCCTTTATAACAACGATTATGCCGCCTCAAAACTTTGGTATTGTCCCTTGGCACGTATCCAGGGCTAATGACATGGGGAGCAAAGGACGATCGAAACACTTGCCGGTTCTCGTCAGTGTCTTGATGTGCTGTTTCCGAATGCCACTTTGGTAAGTTGATAGTCCCAGGGATAAGAAGACCTCACAAGTTTGTGGAATCAGATACTGTGGAAGATGGAGAAGAGAGATATATTTTTGGTTATAGATTGACTATACTCCGTCTACAATAATGAAGCAGTCCTCAATTCGTAGTTCATGTCACGAAGAGGCCGTGATGGCTCACCTGCAGTGTAAGCTATCACCCGGCGCCACCTGGTTCATTTTGCTTATGGCTTTATGTCACGACAGACGTTAAAGGAACGAGTTTGATTGAGTGATTAGTCAATATTTGATTTTCCTGGGTATGATAAATTTTTCTTTTTAGTATGATACATTTATATCGCAACGATCCGACTCACGACGCCGCGATAATCTTCTCTGCCATCTCGACCAACGAATCGGCCATCACGTCGACCTCACCAAAGACCTCCGTCACAGGCTCAAACTCCCACACGGAGCACCACGCCGCTCTGAATCTGTTGATGGAAACACAAGTCAGTAATGAGCCTTCATGTCTCACACGGCACATGATAGAAATATTTGGACCCACCCGTTCGCCTTGGCAGCCGATGAATCCCACATGTGCGCAGCGGCAAACCACGTCTGGTCCGCGCCCCTGAACTTGTCCAGCACGTGGAGATACGATCTTGGTACGGGCTTTCTCACATCCAGTCCATCGCACGAAAAGAAGTTCTCATCAGGCACCTCCAGCCCGGCGCCCGCCAAGTAACCCCGCACCCGGCCGACATCACCCGTCGTGAGCGCCCACACAGTGAAGCCCGCATCCCGCAACTTCTGCCACGCCTCCTGCACGCCCGGGCGGGCTCGCAGCGCCTTGTAGCCGTTGGCGCAGACATCGCCGTCCTCATCGGAGAAGAGCTTGCGGACCTCGGGCACGCCCATCTGGCCGAGCACGCGGTGAAAGAGAGCGCGGAAGACGCCAAAGTAGGGGAGGAAGCGGCCCGAGATATCGAGAAAAGTGAACTCGCGCTCGGCACACTCCATCCAGGCGTAGGCAAAGACCTTGGCGCTGATGCCGTGGGGCGCCAGGCGCTCGCCGATTCGGGCGTCGATGATCTCTTCGAAGGCTTCGAAGCCGACGCACGTGCCGACAATGTCGAAGACGACGTGCTTACCGCTGGTGGCCATGGCTATCGTGTTGTCTGTGAGGATGGGCTTCTGGTGGTGAGTTGTGGGTTGTGAGTTGAAGGAGGTGAGAAGGACGGTCGCAGCCAGTAGTAGAGGGAGGAAATAGAGAGGAAGATGGAGAGAAAGAGGAGACGAGTAAGAGTGGGAGAAGAAGGTGGGAGAGACGAACAAAGTAGAATTATAGAGCTGCCATATGAGGTTGTAAACGCTGTTGAGCCAGTGTCGCTCGGCTATGTGTTCGAGGAGAGCCGGCATCGCAGTTCCTCCCGGCCCGGGGCCCGGCAGATAGGACCGGCCGGGTATGGCCAAGCAGGGTTGAATTATCGGATACTCCTAATGGCAGGTTTGGTAAGTGATGCGACGGCATGACACATATCACCAAGAAATTTTAATTGCCTGTAATGATGCAGAGACATATTCCTCACCCAGCATGCCATGATAATCTTGGGCAGTACAAGCGCTGGTATTGCTGCCGTTCTGATAAGTGTCGGCAAAGCGAGTCTACCACAATTGATCACTTCCTGTCATTGTCCTGACGAGAATGTTCATGGTGAGCAAACCCTTTTGTGAATGCTTCGTCGTCTACTGCACTTTCTTCACTTGGATTACAGCGCACGAGGTTCGTCCGTGGCAGCGATTGTTGCTACAGCGCTTGGGCTGAGGTTTAGTGCGGTTGCGATCCCTATTGCACAGGCGCTGCAGGCTCTGCATCACCAACTGAGTGCTAATTTCCAGGGCCTGCAGAGTGCCAATGACAAAATGCACATCTTCACATCTTGGAAACTTCAACAACAATCCAGAGTCGGAAACATAAAGTAGGAAATCTATCTGCTCTTTGAACGGTCTCAAAACATGCAAAATGCACACAGCCGCCTGCATTCTGCGAAATCCACAAGAAAACGAGCCATTCTGGGCGATCACTGGGCGTGGCTCACTCAAGCTGTCTTCTTCACCTCCTCATCATATCTTCGTCTTCGTCTTCAACACCACAGCCCACTGACGACGATAACACAGACTTGGTTCCCGTCTACTTCGCTCTAGCCTTACACCCTTGTCACTTTAGCCACCCACTTCGCAACCCGAATACAGTTCCGGTCCACCAGCCTCGTGAAAACATCTCCAATCCACACAGAGAGCACCACGGCCAAGGTACCACCCATAATGACGGACGAGAACAAAGTATACCCCAGATCCCGATGCAGGTGATTGATCGTTCTCTCGCCCGCACTGAAAACAACAGGCCAGTGCATCAGGTACAAGCCAAAGCTGATGTGGCCCAGGTACAAAATCACCCGTGAGTTGAGCCACTCTTGCACCCGCGGTAAGTTCTCCAGGCTGAGAATGATAGCAAACGCGGCGCAGTTGAGGTAGAAGGAGCGCACCTCGAGGAGCGAGGGAGAGTACATCAGAAAGCCGTACCAGGGGCTATCACGCGGGTCGTGCGGTGGGAAGCCGGCAATGTACAGCGCGCTTACGAGTATGCCTGCCCAGAAGAACCACGGCACCGTGGTGGCTGAGGACTCTGTGTCGTCGGTGCCGCTACTGGTGCTAGTGCCCCTGCCGCGCTTCTTGTTGCAAATGCTAAAGAACGAAGGGAGACGCAGCGGTGCAAGGCGGGCGCGCAGGTGGCGCACCTCGGCGAGCACCATGCCGGCGATGAAAAGTGAAATGTCCCAGTACGACTCGTACAGGCAGTACCAGGAGAAGGTCACCAGACCGATGAGACGCAGCCAGGGCGACATGCGGACCATGGTGCAGAGGAAAAAGACAACCATGGAGCCACGGAACTCAGCTGAGAGCGTCCAGGCGTGGGCCCAGTTGACCAACACCGGGACGTCCGTGTCGCCGCCGCGGTAGAAGCGGAACGGCGCCCAGGCGGAGAAGAGATACAGACGCCAGCCCTCGACGAGCTGCGCCCACAGGTTGCCGGTGGGCGGAGTTGGGAACCAGCCGGCTTCGATGAGGACGCAGCACACCACAATGACGGGCCAAAGAGGTAAAAAGAGGCGCAAGGGTCGTCGGAGGATCTTGGACGGCAGACTGATGAGAACGCTGTCGTACTGGCCCTCATAGGCCCGCCTGAGCGGGTCGTGTGAGAGGACGAAGCCGCTGAGGACGAAGAAGAGATGGACCGCGAACTGGCCCGAAACAAGGAGGCGGACAAAAGGCAGCTGGATGAAAGCCGTGTCTTCTTCGCGGCTGCCGTGGGCCCAGTAGATGAGGTCGTAGTATTGCGCGCTGATGTGCTGAAACATGACTGTCACAGCGGCCACACCGCGCACACCGTTCAGGTAGGTAGTGCTGTCCGTCTCATAGCTGTAGATGTGATGGCCAAGACGAGAGGCGATAGGAGCAGGAAGAAGGGCTAGGAGCATTGTTCTGAGCCTATCCATCCTCTTCTGGCGCGGACTTGGACCCTTTGAGTCGCCTAGGGTGACGTATTCGCGGTCTTGACTGCCAAAGCAGCCTCCAAGGAACGAGCTTAGGCCTGTGCGAGGCTGTGAATCTTCCATTGTATCTGTGGTTTCGTGCTGGTAGACAAAAGGACAACCCCCAGAAGATGTGTGAAAAGGAACTGGAAGGATGTGTGGATGGACTGTTGCATAGCGAGGCTACAACAGAGCCATATAGGCCGAGAGGAGAGCAGAGATGGAATGGAAAGACGTTGCGGACTGCGGAGCGAGAGCGACATGTTTGAAATCTTTGGTTTGAGATAGGAACATCGATTTTGTCACCTGTTTGCGCCGAGCGCGTTGGACAAGGACGCGACGGGTTTCGTGTCTAAGTCGGGAAATTGACGAGGAATTTCAACCATCTGCTACGCCAAATCAATGAGCAGCGGCCGCCAGACTCAAGCATAAAACCCGATCACCTGGTGTCGCATGGTTTGTTCTTGACAGCACGTGCACGTTCAGATGGAAAGCAAGAGTTGACAAAATTGCCTACATCTGGCCAAGATTAGATGTATGGTGACTCTGGATGGTAGACAAGACTGAGACGAGGCTGGCGACTACCAGAAACGGACTGGTACATGAAGCTCACTCGCCTCTGGTCATTCTAGGGTTGTCTCGCTTCATCTTCCAGCTTCTGCAGTTGTTCAACAGTGCTTTAGCGAATCGTGCTGCGCAAGAGAACCATCAGCCAAGATTCGTGGCAGGCGTACAGCCAAGATGACCATGCACAAACGAACACTGGTGAACCGATACGATCGAGCTGCTAGAAGATGAGAAGCTGAGCCTTGGAACGCTACTGCATTACTCATCATGCGCGAGGACATCCTCTGCACATGCCATGGGCACGGATCGTTGAGACAGAACGAAAGTCGTTCACGTTCAAGGCTTGTCAGACGTCTGATATGCTGCGTTCACATGTCACACATTGCATATCTGCCCTATCAGCCTATCAATCAAGGGCGGTGGCGGCGCTATACCTGTTTGGGGCAGCTCAGCACAGACACTGCTGACTCACCCTGACGGCGCAGCAAGGGGCAAGGGAGGCACCACGACAGGTCAACCCAGGTGCAGCTGCACATGCACCTGCAGGGCAGCTAGCCCCGCAACAACCCGCTCCGACCACCGCATCCCACGTCAATTTGATCAAGGTGGCAGGTGCCGCCTTGCCCTTCGTCCTGGGTTGATTCTGCCGCACTTCTCCCGGACAATCACCGACATTTTGCCTGCTTCTCCGCTGCGACAGCCCCCGGCCTAGGCCTGCCCCCCAATCCCCGGATCAACTCGAGGTGTGACCCGGTGCGGAACGAATTGGATCATAATAATAATAGATAAATAATTAAGGTTATTAAGGCTTGCTGCCCATCATGTCTGGCTTCCACGACAGCCAAGGGCCGGCCCACCGCTCCTCCTCTTCGACGACTTTGCCCACCAGCACGGCCACCACCACCAGCGTTCCCAAGCTGCCCCAGCTGCTCAACACCAGCCCTGCGCCTTCGCCATTCCACTACAGCACCTCTACAGCGCCTTCGAACCATATTCCGCCCTCGGCCTACCCTCACAGCGGCCTGCCTACGCCTCAGCAGCTCAGCGTCACGGGCAGCAGCAATGGCAATGGCAATGGCAATAGCAACGGCAGCAGCAGCAGTATACATGGCCCTGCCCATAGAGGGCCATATACACTCTCGCCGACCAGCAGGCTGAATGCGCCGCTTTATCAGAGTTCTCCAGAACATCATGGCCAGCATCCGCAGCATCAGCAGCAGCATCAGCAACTTCCACAGCATCACCTGCCTCCTCCTCACCAACATCATTCTCACCACCACCACCAAGATTTGTCGCCCATCCACTACCCCTCCAACGGCAGCCATGGCGCAACAACGCCCACAAGCTCCCACGCGCTGTCCACTTCGGAACCTGCGTCGCCTCCGCCCAATAAGAAGAACACCAGAATACCACGGGCCTGTGACTTGTGTAGCCAGAGAAAAGTGAAGGTAGGTGAGATCGACCGTGCGAATCATCCGGCTGGTGAGCCTATACTGACGGTTTTGTCTCCCAAGTGTGAAGGAGGCCCGCCGCCTTGCCGACCTTGTCGCGAGCTAAACGTTGCCTGCACCTACGACCGTGTCAAGAAGCGAAGAGGTCCTCCCAATCGAGCTGCTGAAGCTGCACGAGAAGCTGAGAAGAGAAGGAAAGTCGGAACCGAGGCGTCGAATGTGCCAATGCCGCCGTTGCGGAATGCTCCTCAGGCACTTGTTTCTCTGGGCAGCCCCCACGGGCAAATCGTTATGGACGCAGAGCAGTGCATCGCGCCCTTGGGCGTCCTTGAACTCCTGGTCGACGACTTCTTCACCTACATCCACCCACTGACGCCGTTCCCCCACGAACCAACATTCCGAGAGGCGTTTCGAAACCGTGAGGACAGAACGAATCCAGAATTCCTAGCTCTCTTGGCCAGCATGATAGGAGGTCTCGTGGCATCTTTTCCACGATCCGCACGACTCCATCTCAAGGCTTCGCATAGCTACGACAAGTTTCCGAGAGCCATCATGCTGGTTGACCGATGCGTAAAGGTTGCCCTTGCTATGCGTCCTGCAGATCTCATGCTCAAGGACGTCCTCAGTGTCAATGATGCTGCTGTCAGCTATTTTCTCTGTCTTGGCGCTGGGTACACAATGCGTTGGAATCAATGCCGTCGGTTCATGGGAGAGTCCTTGCGGTTTTTGCGTGAAATGGGATTTCATCGAAGGAGACCGCCACCTACAATACTCTCTTTGACCTCTGAGCGACAGGAAGATCAGTCCAACGATTTTATAAGCGACGAGATTGGCAAGCGAATATTCTGGTGTATATTCCTGGGTGTCCGGTGAGCATTAACTTGTATTCCTTGATGGTTACTTGATGCTGACAACATCATAGATCAATGACCCAGATGGGATCGTCGGCCCGCGATCTCATTATTCCACCAGCTACTCCTAACACTTCCTACCCAGACTTTCCCCGTGAAGTCGACGATGCCTATATTCTCGCCGACCGCATTCTTCCACAGCCCGAAGGCACCGTGTCCAAACTTACCGGCTTTGTGAAATGCGCGCAGATTTATCGAACAATGGACGACATCGTGCGAATCGAGTTGTCACATGGTATGGCGGCTTATACATGGGACCAACAAAAGCAATACCTGCACGCCGCACTTCTCAAAGTCAAAGAAGTCGCCGAAACCCTTCCACCAGAACTGAAAATTGACACCTCACGGCACGTGGGTCTCAGTAAATACGAATACCCCCAGGCCGGCCAGGACGGCTCCAGCACCTCTCCATATCGCTATGTCCCAGCCGCTTATCCGAACAACCAGCCGACCAATGATGTTAGACACTTGTTTGCACAGGACGAGTCCAAGAAGCGCGAGGTACAATATGAAATTCAAAAGGCCAACATTTACGCTTCCCTTCTCGGCACCCGCTCTCACTATGTCGAACGCTACCTATCCCTGCGCGACGTCTACCTTGCAAATCAGCGCGCAAAAGCCCAAGCCGATGCCTCTGGGAGCATCGTGTACCGCACCGCAGCCGAATTCTCGTCGTCATCTCTCGCAGCTGCAGCTATTCAGGCCGCTGCCGAGCAAGCCAACGATAGCATCGACGACATGTTTCTGACAGAGCGCGAAGAAGTGGTGCAGACCCTCTTCAGCGTATTGGGATCCATTGACCAGTGTAACATGGAGCCCAATGGCGGATCGCTTATTAGCAAGATCCGCCAAGTCGCATGCACGCTGTTGAGCGATCGGCCAGATCGCAAGGGCCAGTACGAGCTGCGCAATGAGGAATACCTAAAAGCGTTCCTGGATATCCTGACGCGATTGGAGAAGACGGGTACAGGTGTCACACCAAGTGCGCTCGCGCAGAATGGAGACTCAATGACGTCGCAGGATGAAGAGCAGGAATTGAGGGACTGGGCGGATTTGCGGGAGCAGCAATACAAGATGACGAGGGATCGGTTTTCGGACTGACTACATGAGACCGGCTTTTCTATATTTACTGGTTGGACAGCCCTTGATGCTAAGAAATAGACCATAGCTGTATGTAGGAGGTATTCCGGGTGATGACCGGTGTTGAGTACATAGCCATGAGCTGGTGACTTTATGTGTAAATATGAATGATACTTGGGGTGTATATGCTTTGGCACCATTGACTGTGTTGCAATTTTGTCCATCAGAATTCGTTATATGCTTTACCCTTGATGCACCAATGTCCCTTCCTAATTATTTCTTAGATAACTTGGAACGAAATCCGTCTTCCAAATATCCACATGTTTTGTAACTTTCTTGCTGACGGTAAAGACAGTAGAATTTGAAGAACTCAATCAAAAGAGAAAAACATTAGGGCACGTTGAAAGCAGCCACGCAGGAAGACAAAAATACAAAACAATGCGATCCTCCACGGACTCGAACCGTGAACCTTTACCAATGTTAACCAGTGAACCGGAAAGTAACGCGCTACCATTGCGCCAAAGGACCGACTTATCAATTACATCAGTACATATCTATTATATTGTACGAATCTTGATGAGAAAACGGCGTCGGATTATTCCAAATTCATTGTTGCGGAAGAAAGAGCGACTGTTCGAGACAAGAAACCTACTTACCTACCTGCCAACCCTCAGCTTCGCTCAAGATCAAAGTATTGTTTCTTTTCGAAATTTTTCTTCATCTCCTGCTCTGAATTTGGATTTTCACTTCTCTGTTGGTCGTTCCAAACCGAAGAGTTGCACCACGGCTACTCTAATTGATTTCTCACACGTTCATTCCAAAACCCTGGAGCTGAATCATGTTTGGATCTATCTTGCGACTTTGACTCTCATCGCTTGGCTTGCTTCGCTTGGCTTTTGCTTCTACTTTCTTGCTCTCCTGTTTCGAACTCAGAGGCCATGGCGGATAAAGTTTCGGTATGCAAAAAAAAAAAAAAAAAAAAAAAGGGAAAGAAAGAAAAGAAAAGAAAGGTTTGCTTGATGGTATTGAAACAAGCGTCGATATAACACCCAAATTTGGGCCCATTGACGGTAGCATCAGAGGCCGGAGATCAAAGTCTCGGATAACGCAGAAATTGCTTCCAGTACAATGGCAGACTGGTTTGATGTAAGATGTGAAAATCTTGCTGATTCTGAGAGGACAAGATTCTTTAAAGTCTAGAATGGGACTGGATTGATATCTTCTTCTTGACAGCAATGAGCCTCGCCGGTCGTTCCAATCTTCGTCCATGTTGCGACACGATTCATGGATCTGCGGCAGCGACAAGCCATCAATCAAAGAGTCGAGTTAAAAGCAGATCGGAGAATATTTCATAATCTTCGAAAATTTGTCATGGTGCATTCAACAAGCACATTGATTTGACCAATATCATTTTTTGATCGAGGTGAATTTTTTATTACAAAAAAACACCCAAAGAAAGGTAACAACAACAAAAACAGTTTCAAACAAAAAGCCAAACAACAAAAGCGCAGCTCAAGCCAGCCAGAACCAGACCTTCTCGACCCAGTTCTTCGCCACCGGCGGTACATCCTCCGCCTCAAGCGCATCCATCTCCCTCACACCGGTAATCACATCGATATGCTCCGTCTTGATAGCCCAGCGCGTGCGGAACCACATCTTGTGGCCCAAGTACAGCGCCATAAAGATAGGGAACGTGATGTACGCCGCCACGAAATCCGCCGCGTTCCAATTATCTGGAAAGAAGACGGCAAATCCGTTTGTCACAGTGAGCACCACCAGGATAAATACTGTAGCGTACGTCGCGTACGGCTGAAAGCGGGTTTTGTAAGGTATTGTCTGCAGAAGGTTGTTGAACTGCATGGCCTTGCGGAAGCGCAGGTAGGTGAAGCCCACCACAATCCATGCAATGAGACCCGAGATGGTCGAGATGTCGACGAACCAGTTGAATGCCACTTCGCTGGACGCGCTGACACTCAAGAAGGCTAGCAGGCCGATAGACCAGGTGGCTAGGACGGCCATGTAGGGCACGCCGAGCTTGCCTGTGCGGGAGAAGATTTTAGGGGCCTGCTTGTTCAGCGACAGACTGTAGAGTATACGCGCGCCCGAGTACAAGAACGCGTTACCCGCCGACCAGGCGGAGGTCAAGATGGCGGCGTTGATGATGTGGTTGAGGACCTGGATCTTGGCAAGGGAAATACCAATGACCCAAGGGCTGGCGGCGGCATTGGACGCGCCCGAGAGCAGGCTGTCGTTGTCTGAGGGGCAGATGGTGCCAATCATGAAGGAACCGAGGCCGTAGAAAACGGCGAGACGGTAAACAAAGCGGCCGGCTGCCTTGGGGATGTTGCGCCGGGGTGCGACGGCTTCGCCTGCTGTGAGGGCGACGAGTTCGGGCGAGACGATGAAGGCGAAACCTGCCTTAACGAAGGCGTACCAAAACGCTAGGAAACGCCCAGTGTTTCCGCTTACGAGGTATTCTTTAATGGGACCGTGCTGCTGCCAATTCCAGAAGCCGATGGCGGTGTGGTCGGGGGCGCCGCCGCACATGATGACCAGGCCGACGAGAATGAGGTCGAGGATGGTGATGAGCTTGATGGAGGCGAACCAGAACTCGGCCTCGCCAAAGATGCGGACAGCAAAGATGTTGAGGCACAGGTTCACACCGAGAATGATTGCGATCCAGACGGCGGTTGGCACGGGAGTGGACCAGTAGTCGAGGACGATGGCGCCTGCTGAGGCTTCGCCGGCGACGAGAATGGCGTAAGCGTACCAGTAGTTCCAGCCAGCTGCGAAAGCCAAACTAGGGTCGACGAAGCGCTCGACAAAGTAGGGGATCGTGGCACCCTTGAGAGGTAGGTAGACGACGATTTCGGCGAGGTCATTCATAATGATACACACGATGGCCATCATGAAGAGGTAGCCGAGCAGCAAGGCCAGAGGCCCGCCAGTTGACAGAATGGCTCCAGAGCCCACGAACAGACCCGTGCCGATGCTGTTGGCAATGAAGCAAATGGTGTTAGTCTAATGCGCAAGACAGTGCCATAGCGTATTGCAGTGTGCAAATAACATGGCCAGAAATGTTCAAGTCTGATGCAACTCACGCGCCACCCAGCGCCAGGAACTGAATGTGTCGACTCTTGAGGCCACGCTGAAGCTGGTCCTGGGCGGAAATCAAATTCTGGGTGCCTTCAGTTGAGGCGACTTCGCCAACCTCCTCGTCCTTCATCTTGGGCCAGGCCTCGGGTGCCTCTAGCGAACCGCCTTCCTTCATGGTGGAGACAATGTCTTGGTCAAGGCTCCCAAGACAGATGAAGTATTTGAATAGACTGCTGACGAGGGTATAAAACCTGAGTTGACAAGTTTCAACAATCGTGGTCGACAGCTTGCTTGGCTGGACGAGTGGTAAACGAGCAGCTAAGTAGAAAGCGTCGTGATGCGGGGACGAGCGCCGTTGCTGAATAGGCCCGCCTGAAGGGGCAAAGCCGCGATATGATTCTGTTGAGTAGAAAGGCAAGGCGGATGTGTAGACGGATCAAACAGGGCTGCGAGAAATGCAGAATCAAGACTTATATAACGATACAAATAAAAGAAAATATGCAGACGCAGAGCCGCCCGCTGCAGAGGCGAATTGTCGGCGAGACTGCAAGCCTTTTGCTTGGCTGCGTCTTGTCTTTTCTTCCCACAACATTTTGACGTTCTCTTAGCCTATTTGGTTTATCATGGCTGCATATGCTATGTAACGAGTTCGAGGATAGTGACTTGCGAGTGGTACGTTCCCGTACCCCGCTTATTGTAGCAATCAGTGGACTGCGGGGAGCCACCCCGCCAGCCCAGATAAACAAAGTCCAATAAGCCGAGCAAGAACAAGGCTAAAAGCGCGCCGAGATCGCTTTAGTCAACGCAACGTAAACCCGTCTACTAAAGGGAAACAGGGGGCCCTCCAGGCCCCGAACGCCCAGACTAGGCCGCCAGTAACCGAGCGCAGGAGCCCAAGCTCAGCACAAGCTGGGCAAAGAGGCTGGGCAGGAGTGTTGTGAAATAAGGTCCCCATCATGCAGCCCACCGAAGGCGGCATTTTGATATTCTTCCGCCTGCAACTTGTCGAAAACCAAGCGCTATGAATTAGATGTCCAGCTAGCGTTGTACTATGGGAGCGGCAATCCAGTTGTCAGAATTGTCCGTGGGGGAGCGTGGGGGAGCTGATGGTCTCCAGGACTTGGGAGAGACCACTGTCTGCTCTCTGCTAGCCTCCTACCTGAACAAAGTGCACGCCTGTGATGATGATGAGTGGGAACATCTGCACCGATTGTGAATTTGGGGAAACATGTATGTGGAGTTGGTCCTGTGTCAAAGCAGGTCCATATCTCATACAGACCAACTTAGTGACTTCATATTGAAATCCCCGTTGTCCTTTCACAATTTTGCAAATTCGACACTCATGAATACAAAGCAGCGTAACATCGCCATACACGTATAACTTCGTCTTGTATACGGAAACGCAGACGCAGGATGAATATTCTGACAATATGTACTGCACAATAAGGATTATAATTTCCACTCCTGGAAAGCATTGTACACATGTACCTCGTCTAGCATGAGTCGTTGTGATCGGGCAAGCATTCCGAAACACAGTTCCATTTGTGCTGGCCCATGTGTCCATCGATGCCAAGGCTAACATGGAATTTCGTCTTGCTCTGATCTCTGTCATGGAAACAGGCAATAGTATTTTATCCCTACAAATGCGCGGATATCAGCTGATTGGATGCCCTGAGTGAATAATCTGGCGGTAACGTCCAAAAGCACAATTAGTGTTATTTTAGTCTATTGTTATAATCACCCAAGAGTGAGTATGGTACGTATACTTCGTTCAGGCCTTCAATGGGTCCTGGCCTCCTCACACTACTGACTGCACTTTTATCTAGATATTCTCCGATTCAATCAGGTACCAGTACATGGACCCGTATTAGATATATGACGTTGATGGTCTTTGTGCTATGTAATGGCATTGATTGCAAATGTGACCAATCAGATGAGGCATGTGTATATTCTATAAACACATATCACCAGCTTGACACTTTTTGAAAAGCGACCATATATACAGCAATTGCATCGCGGTCACTCTTTTCATACATGTACAAAGCTAGGAACAGCATGTGGCACATGATGTGGCAACATTTGAGCCTCACTTTCGCGCTATGGTGAAGCTTTCGAGTCCCGGGACTTGGCGTGCCATAGAGCATTTGCCGTTTACAGCGGGATTCTACAAATGAATCACACAGGCCAACTTCCCAAGTGCTGGACGCAACAAAGAGCCACCTGGTAGAGTCAACTTGATATAACTTCTCAACTCGCCGTTTCAAGCAAAACACTACTGCTAAGCCCTCGATATCAGGTACATCGTCCTCGAAGTAATTATTGGAGCTCCTTCTCAGACACCACCTTCATTGGTTAAGCCAATGTGAGTCCAAATCAACACATTCCTTTTGTTCACAAACGCATGTACCACGCTGAGCACTATATGGTTCGTCCTGTTCAACAGGTCGCAGTATTTGTTATCCTGAAGCCCCGCCGCCTTGTTATGCAAGTAGACCTGAAAAGAGAAGCACCTGAAATCACGAGCCAGTCACTTGGACTCCTGACACAGGTGCTGCGTTATCAGACTGCAGTGCTCCTGTGGCCTTTTCACCTTGTTTTGGTGACGATCGACTGTCCGTTACTTTTGATCGACTAGGGATTCCCGAAAACGGACACGTCGTCGGCGTTTTGGGCGTTCTGGGCGTTCTGGGAGCTAGACCATCCGAGTCTCTTGACGGTAATGGCGAGTTATTATTGTCTACACCGTCCGCCTCCGTCTCATCAATATCATCCAACACTTTCTTTCCATCTAAATAGCCCTCTTGCTCAAATTCAGGCTTCTCCATGTCTGCGGCAAACTCGTCGCCGTCGCGGACATACCACTTAGCGAACAGGTCGTTCTGGATCCAAATTACTTTGCCGAGCGCCTTGATGAGGGCAATCTTGCGGTCCATTTTGATGCGTGGATGAGAGAGGAGGGCTTCATTGAGTGTGTCTTGAATGAAGGCAAGGCAGACGCCAATGTGCACGTATTCAATGTGGAGAGGGTGTTCTCTTCCTCTGCCAACGTGCATCATGCTGTGATGGGGTTTTGTCTCGTCAGCTCCACTTCAATTTTCGCAACTTGGATGATGCAGTGATCCCACGACAATCAATGTAAGTGTGCGTACCCAACCTTGTCCAAGTAATACCAAAACTCCATTGTGCTGGGGTCGGAGCACAGCTTGCTCAGATACGCTCGTAGAAACATCTTGCGGTGCAAAATCTGGGGGCTGTTTTCGTTCAGACTTGGGTCGATGGGGCCTTCTGTCCATGTGCTCCGCGTCTCGAATGCTCGTGCTGTAATGTCATATTGCAGCAGCTTGTGATAGACGATGTTGACGATGGCTGGAATCAGCTGCTTGATGTATTTAGCGCCGCTGATGAGTGCCTCTATGTCATCTTGGGTCTGGTGTTAATTTGTTGATCCATGATTTCAGTAGCCAATTTCTTTTTCTCGCTGGTGGAATCGTGTGCATGACAGTGAAATATGCGGTATATTATGTTTGTAATAAGATGTGATGCGTGGTATAGAAGAAGAACTTACTGGAGCCAAAGTCTAGAAAAGTATGCAGGTAGTGGATTCTTGCTTCGAGATTTGTGTAGAGTTCTTTGCGGTCAATATGTTGCCTCATTGGGCGGAATCCCACAAACGGTGCCATTGTGATCGGATTTTCAACCAACTCAGTGCCTTCTTGAAGATCAATATGACAGGCGACGTCTTTTGGTATTTATACAAGTACTGATTTTGACATTTGCTTTCAAGGAGACCTGTCCGATAGCTGATTTTCCAATTCAAAAACATCATTCTCCAAGAAGTTCAAGCAGACATCAACCTACCTTTATAACAGAGCCTTTCCGTCAATCCGGTCAACCAACTATTACCATTTCAAATATCATGGACAACTGCCCATTCCGGGTTCCAATGATTGACATCATGTGTTTTGCGACTTCTCTGCTGACAATCTACGCCGTCTTGACGAGTCGACTGATGGTGGTCTGATGAAGTGGATCCCGCCATCTTCCGAATCGAACCACTCCAGTATTCCCAAGTCTGTCAGGTAGGCGGATCTTGGCTCTGGAACTCCCAAACGATCCCAAACGAAACGGTATTTGTATAACGCCATGGCGAGTCAGTCTGAGAGTCAAGAATACTGGTCTGATCTTGTTGCTTGACATGCGGGGTGTTTGAAGATCCGAGACTATTTATATGGACATTGGAAGGCCTGCAAGACCCCTGGGACCCCCCGGTCGCGATATAAGTGTTGTAGGTTCGTGAATGAGCTGCATCCTCGATAATGACCAAACAAAGATTCCAACTTTCAGGTCTGATCTGCTTTGGGAACAGCAGCTTACGTTCAACTCATGCAGTGCCTTCGCACCAACTCAACTCCGCACTAATTATGATTGCATTTCAGAACAATGCTCTACTACCACCCACCGGGGTCACCACTGTGGTTTACAATTGTCAAAACACAGCGTGAACCGTCTGTCCGTCAGCGTCAACTATACAGGAAGAGGAAAGGTTAGACTTGCTCGGGGAAACAGTCTAGCTGTATATCTTGTCTCAACCTCACTGGCGATTCGCAGATTTCACCAGGTTGGTCTTTCAAAGAAGTCATTCAGTTGTCCCCCTTCCATCGGTACCATTGCTATGCAAAATGAGATGCATCAATAGCTGGCCAGCAATTTGATCTTTTCATATCAAAGCAGACGCTTTTACTCAAGTCAGAGCAAGACTTGCATGCTCTCGACGCGCTCTCGACAGTCCTATTGGCCTCACAATTGTATCAGCTCAGTAAGCCGAGGCACTTGGTTTGGCTTAATGTCCACCTGGATCAACCACAGCTCAGCGTCGTCGATCCGCCACCCAACCAGGCGAGGGTGGTGAGAAATCAGGACTTCACATGAATGTTTTCCCAGATCCTGCAGGGGAGTGAGATGGCCTGGAGCCGGCAAGTAGACTTATGAGCACGCCGTTCTAGCATGCTTTATCACAGCGGGCTGGGGCGCCTCGTAACTAGGTACCTATGTACCTAGGTAGACTTGGTAGACTTGGTAGACTTGGTAGACTTGGTAGACTCTCCATCGGTCATTTGCCCTTCTCCGGCAACTCTGGGAGTCACCACGACTACGCTTTCAGCTCTCTTCGGCCACTCTGCAGCTCCCTCACACACGCAAAAACGCAGATGAGAATGGCCATTGTCAACGTCACTCTCGTAGGCGCCACCGGCGACCTCGGCATTGAGATCCTCAAAGCCCTCGTTGCAGCTGATACCTTTACCGTTACAGCCCTTCAGCGCGCCTCATCCAAGTCCTCCCTTCCCTCGCACCTCAAAGACAAGATTCGTATTCAGACCATTGCCCCCGACTTCCCGCTCGACGAGCTCACTGCCCGCCTGCGCGGCCAGGACGCCCTCATCGTGTGCTACCGCACGCGCGACGCCCAAGAACAGCTCAAATTCGGCCACGCCGCTGTCGCAGCAGGCACCGTGCAGCGGCTGATCCCTGCCGACTTCGGCAGCTGCGACAGCAGCGGACAGCGCGAGCGCGAGCTTGTGAAGCTGTTTGACCGCAAAGTGCAGGTCCGCGAGAGTCTGCAGGAGCTGGCGGAGAAGCACCCGGCGTTTTCATGGACGTCGTTGGTGAACGGGCATTTCTTTGATTGGGGTCTGCGGGAAGGCTTCTTGCATTTCGACCTTGAGGGCAAGAAGGCGGATATCATCGGAGATGGCGAGACGAAGAGCTCACAGGCTACGTTGAGTCAGATTGGGCTTGCAACGGTACGGGTTCTGCAGAAGCCTGAGGAGACCAAGAATCGGGTCTTGTTCATTCAGAGCTTTTGCGTCAGTCAAAATGACGTGTTGCGGTCGTTGGAGAAGGCTACAGGCGGTGGCAAATGGCAGATCACGAGATATGATCCTGAAGAGTTCATCAGAGAGAAGAAGGAGCGTGCTGATGGAGGCGATGCGGATGCTATCGAGGATCTGGTGTTTGTGCTGGGTGCGCTCTATGGAAATTGGGAGGAGAAGTCGGGTTTCGCAATGGAACTGCTCGGCCTCGATAATCAAAACTTGGACGAGGTTGTGCAAAGTGTCGTTGACGAGCTTGGATCAGCCTGAGATTGGCCGTCTGATGGCCTTTGGCATGTTTGCCTAGATTGAAAGGACGTGGCTCCCTAGAGATACACCTACAACCGCAAGGTGTGGGAATTCGGCGTGGTCATGAACAACTAGACATACAAGTATGGAAGCATAAAGACTATGAGCCGAAAGCGCTACTCAAGGAGGCTACAGGCACACGGCTCACCGTGACTCAAGATGGGTCACCGGTACAGCGCATGTGCGCATGTGGCATCAGAACGGGTGTGTCGCTGCAGAGCGTGAGATGTTCGGAGGAAGCAAATTGAAGACCATCGTTTTGGCAGCTCACATGCCAGGCGTCAGCGGCAGCGCCTCAAATTGGACCTTTGGTCATCTCATGAACACAGAGTGCGCATGCTGGTGTAATATTCCATCATCCTGCGTGTTTGATGTTGGCTTGATGACACACGGACATCCAAGCGTTGTAGAAGGCCTCAAAAGTCAGAGGCCACCGACTTATATATATATATATTTAACCAGTGGCTTGTACCAACGACATGGGTAACAGTAGCCGAGTCCGTGCGTGCTTAAGGCAAGTCAACAGGCAAATACATACTTGATCTATGCTGTAGCTCACAGCCATGCGGCTCATGTCCATCATTTAGATGGTCATCCAACGTTGTGGACTCACGTGGCATACCCTGACACTTCTGATTGTATAGAATTGCCAAAGATTTCGTATTTATATCGTAGAAAGCGTTTGAAGGGATCACGAGCTTATCAATCGCTTTCACGGGCACCTGACGCTGTAGCCTGTTCGACACTCAAGAAACGGAAAGCTAAATAAAAGTCAATTATGTTGATGTATATGATACAACCCGTGGTACTATCTAATATCGATTGGTTATCGTCTTTGTCTCTTCCCGAGAACAATGCGAGTGGACGCATCTAAGCAATACTGAAATCCATTTCTCTCATGCGTCTGACGTTCCGGCAACCTGCAGGCCCATCTTATGGGGTGGCCAGCACTGGCAGCGGAACAAGCCTCATCTGACTAAATTGGTTGTCAAAGTGAGATTCAAACGGCTCGCAAACCAAATTACAAGCCTCAAATTGTTACTGTGTATTGTGATTGGGCCCTTTGATGATGCTTTGCAGCAGGTCGGTGTGATTGTGGATTTTTATCAGCCATCGCGGATCCAGGCACGAATGCAGAAAGTATGCCTCATCTCAGAATACTTTTTCCCAATCTATTTCTCTGCATCCAGCACCGTAAGGGGGCCACGTGCTATTTTATACAGCCGAACTTCGTGTTAAAGGACTGCCTACCATATTAGCGGCATAATAAGTCACTTCGAATATATGTAGTAGCTTTTCAAAGCGGGCAACCAATCACGTCCATCACTGATGGAGCCTTTTTACACTTCAGGGCACATGCGGGTACCCATGCGGTGTTGCAGGCCAAACACCACCCACACACATCATTGAATATTACTGCGATCCATTTATTTCGTTTTGGACTCAGCCCGAGGCCAATTCGGCTGTGCTCGATATTATATTTCAAGTTTGAGGCGAATGAGTCGCCGGCGGTCTTTTTACCATTAATCTGTTTGGAGACATATTTCCAATATCAAAGGGTGTTTCGAGACATGTTTCTCGATATTCTGTTTCACTGTGACGTGCACCCACCAAGTTTCACTCTATTTAAGCGTTCCGTCTTTGTATCAAGTATCCAGCATCAGAGACGTTTCTGTCTGCCTCATCAACACAGCAACGCGAAGAAAATTCCCGTAATTGACAATGATGATGGTCATTCCGCAGATACATTCACCAGTTACAGTCACGTTCTCAATACCATCTCACACGACCTGGCGAGTGCCCGACTCAGACACGTCTACAACTCCAGAACCAGCAATCAATCGCTGTCACAGTCTACAACTCCCGAACGAATTGAGCTGCGGTACAAAATCAGCGTCTCGATCGCAGACATTCGCTGGGTTCATTTGCACTTCAAAGCGCAGCCATCACTACCTTCAACAACAACAACAACAACAACAACACTGCCAAGTCTTGAGCCATTCGCCCATCGCCAGGAAATTCAGCACAGTATTTTGCTACAAGATGAATCCACACCATGGACAATATGCCTCATCAACAAGATCGATAAGTCACAATGGTGGTTACCATCACCTAGAATCAACTCCTTCCGCAACCCAGCCTCAAGAGTCTGGGTACAAGTGCCCAAACACCCTCATCGTCTCTGGCTACACCTGTATTGGCAAGACCACATTCCAGCGCAATGATGCGCTACGGCACCGGCTGCTCGACTGCAGCAGCAATGTTCCAGTACAGGTTATTGATATGGACTCGAGCACCTACAGCCGTGACAATTTCCCAGCAAACTACCTAGCCGCTATTCGCCACCAAGCAGAAGGGAATGATGACAGTTGCGGCCAAGAACCACCACGCATTCTCCTGATTTCAACATTTCCAGGTGTTGCGACACAGCTAAAGAGCGAAGGCTTCTACGTTGCGCAGGTATATCCAGACAAGTCAGCCGAGACAAAGCGTAAGTGGCTGCGGCGGTTGGCAGAGCGCGAGGAGCAGCATAGCGAGTCGCGGCTATACAGGCTTGTGCACGCGATGTGGGATCAATGGTTCGAGGAGATGGAGACGAGAGATGTGTCATTTTCGGTCAAAGTGGGTGCGGGCAGTTATTTGAGTACTGTGATTGGGGATATTTATGAAGCCTTTCGACGGACAAAGCTCGAGCAAGCGAGCAGAAAAGGCTTTTATGGGCATGAGAGAGATAAGAAGTTGGGAGATGAATAGCCAGATTTGACGAGATTCTCCTGGATTTACACGAACACAGCAAACCTGTTCCTTTGTCAGCTTCCTTGTCAGTCTGAGAAGTGCCATCATGCTCGGCCTAGTGCTATTGATTAGAGGCGACGACGGTTGATGTGCATTTCAGAAGTCTTCTCCAACGCAAAGACTGTCAATAAAATGAAAACGTGTGCTATATAGATCTGAGTAAAATTGAGCAACATCTAATGCTACATGATGAGCTGCAATCGCCAATGAGATACATGTAGACTGCTTCAGTTCCCAAAAACAAAACAAAAAAAGAAAGAAAAGAAAGAAGAGAAAAGAAACGTAGAGCAATTGCCGATCTAATGTGAACCTCGTACATTGTCGTGTTTCTGAATGTTAGTCTGCTTTTCTAGAGTGCTTCAAAGACACTGACTAGTGATATCATATTCAGGGAAGTAAATAAACCAATATAGCTACCATTCACATGGCCTCGGTAACTATGAGAGAACTACCGGGTAACGGCTAACGATCGGTAGCTGGAGCTGTCATCGGTAGAAGGAAGTACTTTCGATAGGAGGAGGTACACACTAATGAGCTCCAAAAGACAGGTTGCCAATGTCAAGTATGTGCAATTCAAAGTAGTTACTGGGAAATGTTCGAGCACTTGCTCGCGATCCAGATTCAAGCTTTTCATGATTCTATATATCTAGATACCTCTGTGAATTAGGAGGTATTTGTCTTTGAATTAGGAGGTATTCGAAATCAGAGACTACGGCGCACCATCACTGATGGATAGTCCAAACAGACAACGATATAGCGTACTCAGATACGATAATGAGCTTGAATACCACGTCCATGGATGTCGCATCATACGACGAATACACATCTGGCGCTTCCGCCACACTGCCCAAAGAGATCCTCCAGCACATGCGTCTATATGTCGACCTGTACGTCCACGTTCCTTAAGTAAAGAGCCTTGCAGGAGGGGACTAAACCCATCTCGTAATACCAAACCTTGAAGCGCACTCGACCCGTTCCGCAAACAGGTATGGATGGACAGACCAGCAGAGAGATCCTAGAGGCTCTTTCACGTCATATGAAATGGCGTAATGGCAAGCAAGCTGGATGTGTGTAGCTGGCAGAAGCTTTTGCAATTGAGGTATGAGTACAATACCTTTCAACTGTCTTTGTTCCAGGTAAACCTGTTTTCTTCTGTTCTTTTGTAAACCAATTTGATTCTTTCTAGCTGATTGCGCGGCGTGCTCTTGTCAAGCTGCTGTAGTCGAGAACTGTGGAACGAAACTCCATATGATACGCGACAGCAACAGTGCCGTCGCCGCCAAAGCTCCCGAGACACGTCTTGTGTACACAGGCATAATGACCGCGGCTACCGCCGATTCCGAGAAGAATCAAGCCATTGGCGAAGGGCCTATAGAGCTTGGACTTGGAAGCAGCCATGGCGATGTCCCGGGCGTCCTCCACCCGACAGCGGGCGATCACCTGCGACGGTCTCTATCTGCGCGCCAGGTACAGATGATTGCCATTGGAGGAACGATTGGGTGAGTTGTGTCTCAATTTTATGAGCTACTGCTATGGCTTCAGTGGCTTTGTTCGTTTCTCAATGTGTTCGATTTCTGGCCACCTCAGAACTGATACAAGCACTCTTCCCAGCACCGGTCTCTTCCTCGGCACAGGCAAAGCCCTCGCAACAGGCGGCCCTGCCTCTCTCCTCATCTGCTACGCCATCGTCGGCGCCATGGTTTTTGTAACAATGCTCTCGCTCGGCGAAATGGCAGCCTACGTGCCTGTTGCTGGCAGTTTCTGCACTTTTGCAGCCCGCTACGTCGACGATGCCCTCGGGTTCGCCCTGACCTGGAACTATTGGTTCAACGACGTCGTGTCCACCGCAGCGGATCTCGTTGCTCTTCAGCTGCTTATGCAGTACTGGACGTACGATTTCCCCTGGTATGCTCTGGGTCTGATTGTGTGGGCGCTCGTTGTCCTTGCGAATGTTGTCCATGTGCGTGCATACGGCGAGCTCGAGTACTGGCTTTGCTTGCTCAAAGTAGCGACAATTGTTGTCTTTATTATAGTGGGCGTCGCGGTCAACTGTGGGGGCAATACGGCGCACGAGTATATCGGTTCCAAGTACTGGTATTTGCCTGGAGCGCCGTTTGCCGGTGGTATCGGCGGGTTTGCGAGCGTCTTTGTGACGGCTTCATTTGCGTACGGCGGCACGGAGAGTATTGCAATCACTGCTGGAGAGACGCGTAACCCGGCTCTTCAGCTGCCGCGGGTCGTCAGCAATGTCTTCTTTCGGATTTTGATATTCTACATCCTCTCCATCTTGCTGATTGGACTCAACGTGCCGTACAACTACCCAGACCTCGACTCAAAGACAATGCAAACGTCACCCTTCACGCTAGCCTTTGAAATGGCAGGGACCAAAGTCGCGGGCTCTTTTATGAACACTGTTGTCATGACGAGTGCCATTTCAGCGGCGAATCACGCCTTGTTTGCCGGCACCCGTCTGCTCTACACGCTCTCCGTCAACAACCACGCGCCAAAGGTGTTTGGGCAGCTCACGAGGTACCAGATCCCGCTCGTCTCTGTGATTACGACCTCGGTGCTCTCGGGGCTGCTCTTTGGGTCGTCGTTCATCGGCGCTGGTCAGCTGTGGACCTGGCTGCGGAATATCGTGGGCGTGTCGAACCAGCTTTCGTGGATTAGCATTGGCGTTGCCTCGCTGCGGTTTCGAGCGGGCGTGCAAGCGCAAGGTCGCGAGCATCTCTTGCCATTCAGGAATTGGACACATCCTTATGGTCCAATTGTTGTTGTCTCGCTTGGTGTGGTGATTGTGCTTGTCCAAGGCTGGACTTGCTTCAGTCCTATATTCAGCCCGGTAGACTTTGTCAGCTTCTACATTGAGCTGCCGATCTTCGCACTCATGTTCATTGCATGGAAACTGGTCAAGAGGACGAAGCTTGTGGGGGCGTTGGATATGGATCTTGTGACGGATGTGTATACCAAAGACGACATGTCGCCCGAAGAGAATGGCTGGAAGGCGAGAGCGAGGAGCGCGGGAACGTGGCTTTGCTTCTAGCTTTTTGAGCCTCGCCAAGTGCTAAGGGCGTTCCATTTTTTGGTTCTATCTCCCGGAAAGACATTCAACATGCCAAGTATCGACATGTTCAATATCTGAAGCTGTTCCAGTCAAATCATGGTATCATAATCTGGTTGAAGACAGCTGTGGCCGCAATGTAGCAGGCCGAGCTCACAAAATAGGGCAGACCGAGAGCAATCCCTCCAATGTCAATTGCCTTGACCCATACGACAGCCATCAACGGTGCGCCAATGAGAGAGCCGAGCGTCTTGACCAGCATCACAATGGAGAAGATGTGCGTATCGGCTTCGTCGGCGAAAGACGCCACGTCGTTGTCTGCTGAATGCTGAGCACCAGAGATGGACGGCGATTTGAGCAAAGAGAGCGTGAAGATAGGAAGTGCTGCCCCGAGTGCATAGATGAGCAACGCTGGTATGAGAAACCAGATTGTAGCTGATAGCGAGATGGCAAGGGCTCCGGCAATCGAAACACCCAAGCACATGTTGGCGAGTCCAACGTTGATTCGGTCAGAGGCGCTTGTTGTCTCTGTACTCGAGCCTGATTGTGACATGAACCGGATGCAGCGGGGAACTACCAGAGCTAGAAAAAAGAAGTTGAAGATTGCCTTGCCCGACAAGAGATATCCAGCCGAGGCAAAGGTCCATTTGTACCTCTTGGAGATGTACTGGACCAGCAATTTGGTGTCTGAACTGGCTAGCGAGGTGAGCAGAAAGGTTGTCAGCATCAAGGTAAAGTTGCGTGAGTGGTTCTGCAGTGCCTTTTTCAGGGCGCTGAACCGCTCCAGAACTGACCGTGCCAGTGATGGTCTCTCTTGTTGTGCTTTGAGAATGGGCGACGAAAGAAGCGGCTGGGCTTGTTCATCGGAGCTCTTGTTGGCAGTGACATTCCGATCCGGGACCAGCCTGACCACCGTCGCCGCTATCAGCAGCAAAAATATGCCGACTGCAAATGGTAGGCCTAGGAACGCCGTCATGGAGATGGAAGCCAAAGCCGGCCCCAGCAGGTTCACAACGTATGAGATGGCACTCATGTAGCCAAAGTAGGACGCTCGCAATACATTGTCGTCTGTCACGCCAGCCACCAAGGAATATGCCATGGAGTTGAAGACGCAGTCGCCGCCAAGAAATGAAAGTAGGGGTCCCGCGATGATGGCCTTGGCTGGAAGGTCGTGTTCGAGGTAGCCCACGAGGCCAGCCCACGAGAGCATGCACAGTCGAGGGAGGAGGTTCAGCCAGAGCACTACACGTCGCCCATATCTGTCTGCTACGAAGCCCATGGGGATCGTCATGACAAAGTCTGCATGAAATCAGCACGCGTCGTGTGTTGAATCAGCAACAGCCAAATCTGCCAGGGTCGAATACCTCCGACAACCCAAATGGTGTCCATTGTCCCCTGTATCCATCCCAGACCCTTTTGCACAGGATCTATCTTGCACAATGCTTCGTCGATGTTTCGGCCTGCGCCTATCTGTGAGCGATCATGCTCGAGATAATAGTCCAGACATAGTCGTTTTTCGATCACCAGATTCAGCGGCAGCTGGTAGAGGCTGGCCGCAAGGTTGACGAGCAGAAGCAGGCTGAGCACAGCAGCAACGACGGTGCCTTTGGGTCTATTGGAGAGCCGAGGACTGTCCATGCTGTCGTGTTACGAGAATCTCAGTTTTTGACCGCCGGCTGGAATCAAAAAGGGCTGCAGGCTCATCAGGATTCGAGAACAGCCTGCCTGTATGGTGGATGGCTGTGCTCCTCTTGGTGGCACGAGCGAAATTGGTTTGATGTCAGTGCATATGAAGCATTTCAACAAGTCGAAGCACTCGAGGACAAGCTTTGTTGTCGTCGGTTGAGAGGAGGCGGGAGCAGGCCCGCGGTCTCACACATGTCCGAATGTTGCGTCTTCTTGAATCATAGCAAGGGTTAGGGGAAGATAAGCAGCGTGGTCTACCCCTGGTGCTCGCGTCAAGCTTAGCCGCGCTTGAGCCCCATAACTTTAGCACCCAGCGGATACTTGATCTTATTGGTTGCCATAACCGCGGGCCACGACCTCGTCGCGACGTGATCATGCCAGCGCCGTTGCTATTGTCCTTGCGCTGAGAAGGCATGCCGTGTGGTGTTGTATCTGACACGTCTCTATGTGTCTGTCAAAAGTGAAGTTCGTGGAATCCCTTCATCAGTCTCGGTTAGTAGATCTGCGAGTCAGCTCATCGTGCCAGTTCAAACAACGCGTGAATGTCTGTCAATGATCATCACGAGCAAATCGCCAAATGCGAAACTGGTCTGGCGTGGCTTGTCTTGTCTGTATTCCCTCCCACTTGCAGCAAACTCTCGATCGCACAGCTTCTCTGCTGGGATACGCCGGTCATCGTGCCTCTCGGCCTCCATTTCCCTCTCTCCGGGAGCATGACCGAAACTCTCGCCTACCTCCTCCGTGCAAGTATTTCCCCAAGATACCTGTGTAAGCCTCCTCTAAGAGAGACCTTCTCTAAGAGAAACCTCCTCTACGGAGACACTCCATCTTTAAGAAGGCAGGTATCTGTCTTGGGGAAATCCATTCCATTGGAGGCAATAGTGTTCATCCCAGCCTGCTCCCTCCTCTTCCCCTCTACTCCTCATCCTCCTCCTCATCATCCTCATCATCCTCCTCCTCCTCCTCCTTCTCCTCCTCGTCGTCGTTCTGCTGCTCCTCTTGCAGCTTCGCCTGCAGCCTTGCAGCCAGCACCTCCGGGCGCACTCGGCATCCGCGGCTGTCGCGGACAAGACCATTCTTCCACATATGGTACCTGTCGCGAATGGAACCCGCCGAGTGGGTTCCAAGCGCCTGTGTATACGTCAAACACCCAAGTCATTAACATCAGATCATTATTGTTGCGAGTTCCAAGGCAAAATGAAGAAGAAAGAAAGGTAGCAAAGACAGAAAAAGCGACAAGAAAGAACTTACCGCCTGCACCTCCACCCAGGTGATCTTTGGGTTCGCCCCCTTCATGGCAATCACCCTATCCAACTCCGCCTGCGTCCAGGGGTCTGGCTTCTTACGACGCCCTCGCTGGACGCCGGCTCCTCTGTTGGCGGTGCGACGACGACCGACGTTGGTGCCCGCTCGGCGGGCGTGGGCTCGGCCCGGGCGGCGCGCGGCCTGGACGTGGGCAGCGCGGGCGATGGGGGCTATGGCGCTGGCGGTGCCCGCAGCCTGGTCGGAGGCTCCAAGAGGAGCGAGGAGTACGGCGGGATCAGAAGCAGCTCCGACGGCTGCAGTGGCTGCAGAGAATGAGGCTCATATTAGTTCGAGCGACGCTTCACTGTCAAGATCGAAAACGGGACGTGCAGCCGTGAGCAATGGAAGCAGGTAATGAGCCGCTTCCATCTCCTCTCGAGGCTTCTCGCGATACCTGCTGGTGTGTGGATGTGCTTTCTGCAGCGAGAACAAGGACAAAGATGAGGATGAGGACGTGTTACTTACCAAGCGAGCCGGGCTGGGCCTCGGACTCGTTCTCATTCTGGCGCTGGGACGCCATCCTGTCTTGCAATTCTTGACCTGCTTGCAGGTCACCGTGCCACAGATCAAAAAGACGCGGGTCGATCTGATTTAGTTCAGCCTCTTGAAATTGAGGTTGTTGCTGATGGCGGTGGTTGTTGCTGGCGTTCTGGTGAGGATGGCCAACAGGAAAGTAGTGCAGATCGTTGTTGTAGACAGGAACAAAACCGCCACCATAGTGTGTTGGGTCGAAGGGAGGAGGGCCACATATATAAGTCGGCTCGCCGGTCGCTGCGATTGTAGCGTGGAAGGCCGGCTGTGCGGTGACTGCTCCCCAGTAGATGGATACCGTCAGTAGACATAAATTGGCCAATGAGAAGGTTTCAATCGCGAACTTGCAACGCCAGCCAGACCTCACACTGTGAGAGGGTATGGTGGCTGCCTGACCGCCTGGCTGGCAGGGTGACAGGGCGTGAAAACCATTCCGTGGCAAGGCCAGCATGGTGACAGAAGCGCGTTTGGAGATGTGGACTGCGCTTGTGATGCCAGAATAGCATGTTTGAGAGCAAACCGTTTCAAGCCGCGAGAAGAAGGAGATTTGCGGCTGGTGTATATTTGAAAAGAAATGGAAAAACATTATGTGTTGTCTGGTGGTTTCTTTGTGTTTCTTGTGGGGAAGCATCACGGACTGCCTCCAAGCCCAACAAGTTCTGATAGACCAACAAAAGGTCTCTTGATGCCAAACCAGCAATGGAGGAGTCCAGGGCTAGCTCTTGAGTTGTACTGTGCTGTGCTGTGCTTATTGATTCAAGGGATTCACTTACCTGGATCAAAATGCTGTCCTTGGTTGGCCTGCTGGATCCACTGTTCTGCAGAGCCATGGTTCACCTCAGGGTGTTGAGGCTGCTGGTGAAGGACAGCAGGATATACAACCTCATTTGAGCTCTGTGTTGTCTTCTCTTGTTGGTAGGGACCCATGATCAACAAGTTGAGAAGAGGGACAGAACAGATATATGGAGGAATGATATGAGATTTGGATGGTGTAAGGTAGGTTGGTTGGTGGTGATGAAGCCTCTTGCTGTCCAAACAAGGTCTGTGGCCTGCAGACTTGCGAGAAATAAAGAAGAGAATGAAGCAGGGAGGAAAATATTTCCCTGAAGCCTGCAGAGGGCGGCCTTTTATACTTTTCCAGATATCGGCGACGGTGAGCTTGACGAGAGTATCGCCGGGTTGTGAAGCGGTCCATCCTCAACATCCTGTCCACCAGGCCTTGGGCTGCCCGGGGCCTGTGAGTGCGACACATCTTTGGCGCATTCAAGCTGAGCTTTGCAGCCTTGTTGATAACACAGACTTTGACTTGGGGTCCATGGCAAGGTGACTGTAGTATTGTAAAGTGGCTACATGCCTCTGTGGCCAAGCATTTGAAGATTCATCGATGCCCAGGACAACCAGAGTGACCTGTTCTGCACCAGAGATTTTGCGGCAAATAAGCAAGTTTCAAGACGCCATCAGAGCCACCTGAACGTCTACTAAAAAGTATCGCTGGGAACGAAGTAATGATTGTGTGTTGTCAGCAGTGCTGAGAGTGAGGCCTTTTGCCAGTGCTGTATTTCTTGTTCTTTTTTCTTCCTTTTTTGGGGGGAGAGGCGCATGAAAGGAAGTCTCAATGCTGCCTTGGCCAATCCATCATGGTTATAACTCCATCAAGCAGCTTCTTATTTGCATACTACGCTAACCCTACTTTTTGTCGGTAGTAAAAAGAGCTTGTAGATCAGGAGCACCCGTTAGTGCTGTATACCCTAAATATCATGCACAGTAACAGAACCTTGATGCGTCATAGTCAAGATCCTTGTCTTGACTTGGAGAGCAGCCATTATCTCGGACAAATTTTGAGTATCTTCAAGTGAACTATATAGGATTGACCTTTTGCATCCACGGAGGCAGACTGTCCTCTGCGCCCTCTACAGACTGCCTTCAACTCGGGATTATCTAAGAAGCTGCTGGTGTGGCTGAAATCTCAAGTATAGGCACCATGTAAGCGCTGTGGACTAATATTTGTTTTGGTTGCAGCCTGGCTACACAAGATGCAGTCCAAGGCATATGAAATGGTACTGTGATGTTACAGTCTGAAGTTTTGGTGTTGGTATCCAATAGCTGGAATCTTTGAACTCTGTATAACCTACAGTATATTGAATCTCAAATAGGCTTACCATCTCCAAGGCAGAGACTAGAGACAGATCCGACCAGTCTGGACTGTCCAGTCTACTTCTGCGGAGATCTTGCCTGGAACCGACGAGCTAACGAGAATAATGGGGTCGAACCCGCGACCTTCGCATCACCGATATTTCCCAATTTGGGAATTATCAGTACGACGCTCTGACCAACTGTGCTACGGGACCAGTTATTGTTGAAATTCCGGAAAGACTCGTAATTGGACTTTAGTGCAGGTCACCAGAAATGGAAGTGCTTCGTATCATTTGCTTTTCAAAGTTTTTGGAAGTACCAAGTATCTAGCTTCCCCGTTGTAGAAAAGGCTGCAGAAAGAAAGCATATTGTGCATCTGGCTATGAGGATACATGAGGTGCTTGTCCCGTAGAGATAGCATGGAATATCATGCGATGTGGAGGCTGGCCCGGTAGTATCCTCTACAAGGCGGAAACCTCTTCACAAGCAATACATTATTTTGGTGGGGTTATTCAATGTACGGCAGTATGAGACGAGAAAGCCTGGTTAAGTTCATATCGGTAGAGTGAATGAGATGTACCACTGTCCATGACATCCGTTGAGTAGGAACCTGACAGCACCTTCCACGCAGCAGAAAGTATGCTGCCAAGCATAACATCACCAACACCCGATATCCTAACAGTGTTACTTTTCTCTGACAGTTTGACGTTATCCCGTCCGACACTTGCAGCTCCACACATGACAGGGCAAGGGAAGCATCAGAAGGTCTTCATCCAACCAATTTCCAATTCATACAAGGGCATTATGATCAGCCAATAGGATCTGATTGGAAGGGTTCCCGGAACCCTGCTTTCTGCTCGAGTTGTACCAAGCTTACAGCGTACAGGGAATAAATATGATCTATAACTTCTTTTACCGCTATTTAGCTACGTAGGAGAGACCTTTACCAATGAAATAATAACTTATTAGGCGTGCTAGCCGCTGGAATACTTATCCCACATCCCAGTCCTATCAATAATACTTTATTTATAACAAATCTGCAAGTTATAATTACCTCAATAAGTTATAATGCGTACATCCGAGTGCATTTTCCCGCGGCAATCGCGGTATACGTTTATTATTTGGAAATCCTAATTTGCTAATTGCGTTCACCCTAGTATGACTGATGCTTCGAATAAGTACGAAAAGTTGCATTATGCGGAGACAGTACAAATGAAAATGGTAATATGTCATTTTATCACAATATGCTATTTACGGGAATGCCATTACAGGCACCTGTGCTCACTCGATCATCTCAAACGGGTCAAGAATTTAATCCCCGTCCACTTGATTGGGAATCAGTCTATGATAGATGTTTCATTCAATCTGACCAGGGTGTCTTTTATACTTGGTGAATTATTCCCCAGTCTCGGCATCAGTGCGGGTCGTTTCATATGAAGATACACTCTGTCGAATGGTACTGCCTCCCATCCTTCCCCCCCCCCCCCTTGTTCTTCACCTTTTATCTCATTCTTTTGTATTCTCTGCTGACGCTCCATTGCCTGCAGTGGGAGGCGGGTCTGTCTTGCTTATCGCCGCTCTGACGAACAGGGAAAGTTGGAATAACTCTTAATTTTGTTTAACAGCCAAGGTTATAATTGAAAAAGTGTCGGTGAATGCTGTCAGCGAATTTGGAAGTTGGGCCAAGCCGGGAATAAGGTGACGATTCTCAGTTCCTGGAGAGTCTCGATATGGCGAAGACCTTGGTACTTGTAATGTTTACTTTTCTTTTGAAGCATGTGATGTTATTGACGCCTGCGGTTCGTGATCCACTTCCTAATGGGGACAAAACCGGGTTCTATTTGCGCGCCCCATCATCGTTCATGCTCCTCTGAGTATGTAAGACCTGCGCAGAAGTCGGTGAGTTCAGCGCAAGCAGGAACTAGAAAAGGACTTTGAAGTCTAGCAGAATTTCCTTATTCAATGTAGAAGCCCCACAGTGTTGGCCGAGTTGCATCTGATTTTGCTTGCGTTCCGCAAGGGAAGATCAATGCTGGCATGGTGGTAGCGCTAGCTGGGCAGTCTCGCTGTTTTGACAGTCTCTGTTTTGCGATTGTTGACGAGGCCTTTGGCGCTGTTGAATTGGAAAAGAAGAAAACTATAAATTCACTCCATGGCCTTTGAAATGGTGCTATCAATTTCTGTCCCCCGTGTCTTCTTGCTATCATCAGAAACATAGACTTACAGCTCATACGCTCACACACATTTCTCCCCTCAATCATTGCATTGTTCTCATAACGACGCAAATATGGAAGCAAGGCCAGCTCAATTCTCAGAATGCCTATGCATGTATGATCTGCTCCAAATTGGGGCACAATTCGATGGCATCATCATACCAGCTTATGCGGACCTTGTGTGGGATGAACTTGATGCAGTAAGGAATAGCACAACCCTCTCTATTTGCGCAGCCACATACACAGAACTTTACGAAGAACGCGCCTGCTTACAAGTTCAAAGCTCCTCGCTTTATCACTTCTCACGTTGCGAAATGATCTCGGCAGTGGGCCATAGATTCGCAGCGCAGCCCCGAAGAAGGTGACTTGAGCCACGCCCCGAGTGGCCAGATCTACGTAAGGTACAAGTAGTTGGGAATCTTACAGTGATCTCAGGCTTGGATTAGTGGCTTCGCTCTGATTTGTATTGTGACAAGGGTCCGGTAAAAGATGCAATCTTAAGAGTGATTCGCTATCAAGGAGCCCAGTGTTGCTCCCAAGGGCGACAGGCGAGATTGCCGCTCGCGTCACGGTGTGTACTATGCAGATGGTAACGAGGGCTACATATAAAAGTTAAATTCAAGGAGAATTAAAGAGCTCGTCTGCTTGTTTGTGACTTTCATGGCTGAGCCCCCCCTAGGTGCAAGGCAAACCAGCCCATAATCTTTTGGTTTTTAGCGCCAATATCCAATAGAGCCATTTCACACTCAGCACCCCAAGTATTTCTTAGCGCCTCACACGCTCTTGATGCCAGAGGTTGCCAGGACTGTTGAATCAGCCGAAAGTTTCCCAAACACAATCGCTCGGTATAGTGCCGGATCCCGTGCTCAAAAGCCTTCCTGAGCGCCGGGGAAGCATCACGCGGACCGCCATGCTGATGAAGTCCACTGTAAACTGCTCTACATAGGCTATGGTACATTGGGGTTTGAGATTGGCGCACATAATGAACAGCTGGTCATCTCGGAATCTGGCCTGCTTTAGTACTGCTATTCCAGAGACAGTAAGAAGTTTGGCAAGGCGATTTACAGCATCCGCATAGGAATGCTGCAGTTGGCTATTACAATGGCTGATTCAAATTCCATTTCTCAGGTGGTCATTGGTGACTAAAAGTAACAAAGGCTTTTATCTTGCTTATGGGTTCTGGAGAGGACTTTTGTCAAGTGCCGCTTTTCTGGTGGCAGAACTCCGCGATGACGGCCCGCTGGCGGCTCTCTTATGATCGTGCGCTCACAGTGGAAGTCCCGGAGCAATCACTGGATGCCTTTCAGCTAGTGATCTTTGGAATCCGGACTTTCACCAGGACTCAGCATCACGGTAGCTGAACCTCTTTTTCCAGGCTCGCATTCTGGTAGGCTGACAGCTCTTTCGAACACATCCCCACACACGCACATCTTTTTCTACAATCGGAGATCCCTGCTTCTCGTCTGACTACGGGGAAGTAGACAGTCGTCGAGCCGGTTGTGCCAAGGTCCTCGCCCTCTGTCCTTGCAATGTTATTTGTGAAGACGGGACACGTGTTGGGTTTGCTGATGCGGTGCTGGTCTGTGACTCATTGAGCAAGTCAAGATCCTTTTGGGACCAGACAGACTCGAAAGAAGCAACACGCATGTATGCCAAAGCTTTTCACTCCCCACGGTCCGCATCACGAAGTCACATCAATTTCGCTTGAGCCTTGTGATCCGGCAGGCTCGCCGCCACTGAGTTTAGAGGCCAGCTATAACGTGACAACGGTTTCGTCAAGTGGCCGCAACGAAATGACAGAGCTGCCACAGTGAAGAGACGATGGACAACCTGGTGGTACTCTCGGCCGACGAGAGCCGGGCCAAGAATAGGGCTCAGAAACGAGCCTGGGCTAGCGTCGCGAAAAGCACATCACGATAATTCACTCATGTATTGTGAGCTCAGAAGCAAGCGGTGCATACATCACATCTTGAAAACTTGGAGCGGATTCAGTGGCAAAGTACAATCACACTTGCGAGTGAACAGTCACGCAAGAAAGGTGTACTGGAAATTTGCCTCGATGGCAAGTGTTTCATGGGGCCATGAATCTGCACTTCCATCCCGTGCCGCGGAAAGCAACAACGTTTCCAAGTTTTCCCGCTACAAATAAGTGACTACTATGCCTTGTCAGATGTCACGCGTTAACATCATAATGCGGAACACTACGGGCTTCATTCAACAATCAGTTTGAAGTATGAGCAAGCAGTTCTTTCGTCGTGCAAATGGTTGGCATCTGCACATGTGAAGAGGCCTTGCACCCACATAGATGATCAGTGGACCATACTCGCTTTACGGACATTGTCTACACGTCTACTTAAAAGTAATTTCATCAAGCCCTCATGTTGACAAGATATTTTTGTCCTTGATCCACTTTGTTCTTCCTCTATGCGAGGCCTTACTGTCAAGTATGCTACGTGGGCGGACTCTTGCAGAACATGCTTGAATGCCAACAGGTAGTGCATCATCCGTAAATGAGGCAACCAGAAGGCAACCAATGGAGGCAATCAGAAAATAGAAAATTTCCGGTTGCCTTGCCAGACACGCAGAGAAAAAAAGCGGCGCACTGAAGGAGGGTTACCTCCAATAATCATAGTTTCCCGTTGGTGGCTTAACAGCCAATCAAAATATTCAACGCCCGGATTGTCTGACCCCCAAAACGGCGGCGATGGATCGTCGATCTGTCTTTTTACACATCTCCCTCTCTCTATTGTCTTTCCGCCTCCATTTTACTGTTTCGTGTGTGCGGGACGCGCTTTGTTGTGTTTGCGTTTGTGGGGGGAATTCAGATATACAAGCAATCACAAAGTAGTCAACAACAATCGAATTCGTAGACAAAAAAAAAAAAAAAAGGCGCAATATTCCACGCAATATGGCATAAGATCCCGAGAATCGATTCTCAATCCCGGCGACTCTAGCTTACAGCATGTTGTTTGAGGGTCGAAAAGAAGGTGGGGAATCCGCCAACTTCGACAATGGAGACGCGTTGCGTCCAGAGGTCAACAACCGTGAACCCCAGTACATTGGTATACATACACCAGGGCACTCATGCACTTAGACGAGGCTGGCTGACAGATGACACGTTCTTTTACCAGTGCTACTCAAGTTTAGATGTGCGAGGCAATATTGACGGCGACGAGATTTCTAAAAGTTCTGTACAAAAAAGGCGTGAAGGTGAAACGTTGTCCTTTTTCAACAGCGAGAAGAAAAGGGGGAAGAAAGCAAGCGTAGAAAGAAATGCTGCTCAGTCACGAGTCGTCGAAATGCACTTTGAGTCCTTGCTCGCTTGAGCAATGTGCAGTTCCTTCGGTTGTATGTGCCTGTTGGTTTGGCATACCAACACACAGCCAAGTTACAACGTCCAAGAATTCAGGTATGCAGTTACTTATCAAGCTCACACACATTCAGGTCGTTTGAATCTTCCCCAGTTCCCAAGTCCGACAAGAGGGAAGGGTTAGACTTGCGCTTGCGTACAGTGACGGCCGGAAAATGTGGCGGGCAAGAGCTCAGCCAACCGATCCACAACTTCCCAACTTCATTCAACTAATTTCGCCTTCCAAGGTCCCGATCGAAACCTCGCTCACACGAATCGTTTTACCTCATTCTATCTACAGTATGGCCATCTGATCTCCCATCATTCAAGAACTGATGACATCAATACGCCGCTCCGTCAACATCCCTCAGAGGACCCGACACGACCAATGGCTTCAATCGGAGCAGTATCTCGCGCAAATGCCGTTGGCAGGTTTGTCCCCCCGTCACAGAAGTTCTCTTGACATCCGTCTAGCAGCTGAGTTGTCCCACCCTCTTGACACTTTTGTTCTGTGTTTAAACCAACTTGACTGACCAGTGGAAGGCTGAACTAGTCTAAAATGCGCCGAAACCTATATACGGTGTGACATCTGACGGCATCGAATTCGAACCACAAAGATCCCCCGGTCTCCAGATCATTCCACAAGCGTATACTCTACACACACACACACACACTGAAAAAACGGAATACATCGAGATCCATGGACTCATATTGATTGCCACGGCTGATACCCATGACAGCCTCCGGTATACATGTTGCTGGTGGCGCTGAGAGTGAAAGCATTTTGCATCTCTTTACAAGCAGTGAACTCTGCATACTGTGCCCGACCAACAACCTTGGCGCTCCGATTCAACAGAAGTCACCAATCTTCGAGAGGCTCTCAGCTTGCAGAGGATCTGCAACTCAAATAACTTCAACGCTTCGTCCCCGGGAGATAGCGAACAAGAAACTGTCCTGAGAAGAGAAGCGGGAAGAACATGTTCGACTGTCCCTGAGCCAGTTTGATCAAGTCATTAACGTGGAAAGACAATCTCGATCTCAATTCAAGGAAGAATGATATGATCCGCGCACGTCGCCTCTTCATACCCAAAATCAGAGTCGTTTCGACACGATTTTCATCAAATCCAACGTCGTTATGGTCGGAAAATTCAAATGTCTCGGCTACCTTTTCCTCCACGTCTCCTTTGACTTTGCTTTTCCCAGTACTATCTTTTCTTCCCCTCAGCTCTCTTTTCGAGTTCAGATGTATCTCTGGTCTAAGCTAGAATTTACTGTGACGGTTACTCCATGAGCTATTAGGCGCAATGCCTTGCTCTTCATCACTAGTGGAACGCGGATAAAACCATGCTAATGCACTAAGGCTGCACAGTCCTCCTCCAAATTGTCCCGATACTGCCTTCAGATTTTATACACGATATGCACACTAAAGAAGCAAGTCAAATGTCTCGGTGGCTCGGGTACCGTACCTACAAACGATCATTCAATCATTTGCATGCTGCAATCACTGGCTGTCCAAGAAAAAAGAAGGAAAAAAAAGAAAAGCTATATCATACTTCAGGGCCAATCGGCGTTGTCACCCAGTGACCGTTAAACCCAGCAACGGTAGGCTAAACGTACATGATGTTGACTCTTTGACAGTTTATACCAACAGAACCTCCCGATATCAAGCTTGGATTCAACAATGCGCTCGCTGCAGTTGATGCATGGGGCCTTTTACCTAAGGAGAGGCAATTCTCTGCTACATGGTGGGTTAGAGAACACGGTACATTCCGCTGGCTGCTAAATATGTAGCCTCGATCCGGTCCGCGGCCAGGCTTTGATATACCAACAGTGATAGAACTGTACAGTTCGATGGCTGCTATTAACAAACAAAACAGAGAACAGAATATGCAGGACTTGGCTCTGCTGATACATCTGACTGCACGCAGCAACTACTTTGGCATTCTTTGTGTTGAGTCGATTCGTTCCATGAGCTGTAGAAAAGACAGCCATGATTTATTTGAAACATTTGAGATGATACAGCATGAAACCAATCCAGCTCGGAGAGGAATTTGGGCTTGGTGAGTTTGCAAACTTTTCTTTTTCGTTCTTCTACATCCTCTGTTTCTTCGATCCGTGTTGCCAACAGTTGCAAAAGTTCAGCAAATTGAAAAGCGAGATACGCCAACAGAATGAATGTCACAGTACTGCAGATACGGATGTAAATCCTGGCGCAGAAACTGGGCTCCAGAGAGTAGTGTCTGCAGCCTGAGTGGCCAAAATGCCGTGTTGTCTATCAATGAGTCTCCGAGGAAAGGCACTTGATCTTGTATCATGCCTAGGTCCTGGGAGCCTGATAACAATCCCCATGCTCCAGCAATTTTTTGACTACGAACGGTCAGCAGCTGGAAGAGGGTCTCAGCTATGCTTGTGAAGCGAAGCACTATGACTACATAATCCAGCTGTGTTAATCACGAATATTTCTGCGACAGTGTCCCATGAGTTCTGTTCTCAAACATCCCAAGCGATCGTCATATCCCCTTCTGAACAACTTGGTCAGCCCGTGGCCTGATCACTTGCACATAAAGACTTTATGTCATCGCACACTTTGCACTTCCGAAAATTCGCTGTCCTGGGAAATTACTTGTGCTGTCGTTCGATCCCCATTTTCTTGAATCGCTGCGTGTGTATTGTTGTGTTTCCGGTACTTATCTGCCGACGCAATGGCAAAGTTACGAGATCACACGACCGTGTCTGTGCAAGGTCGCCAAGGCTCCATTGCGGAAAGGTGAGCTCTCTTGAAGCATTCTGCCTTCTTGTTCTTTGTTTTATGAACGATGTCTCCGAGAGAATACGGCTGCAAGTGTATGCTTGAATTACTACATAGACTGCCATTGGCGTGTTTAGAACTGGGACCGACCATCACGTCGTTCTGTAGCTATACTGCCACCGGCGCCCGACCTCCACTGTCTCGATATCCCGGCGGCATTCAGCAGCCCATCGGTATTAGGGAGTCAGCCATACATTCTTCTGTTGCATTTCCAAAGCGTCCACTGTCTTCAACAGCATCGTCACTCGGTTCCGATGAGAGCGCGTCGTCTTTGTCCAAGTCCGTCAGTGCCCGAGACCTCCTTGGCATCGGCACCCAGTTTGGGGGGCAGGCCGTGGGTGTTTGTGAGAAGAAGATGGGTTGGGTACCCATGGCATGGGCGCCTGTTGCTTGTATGAAGTTGTTCAGGAATATGTTCTCGATTGCGGACATCTGGATTCGAGCAATCTCGTATGCTATCCAAGAAAGAGCTTTAAGAATGTTCAGTTCCGCTTCACCAAAGAACGGCAGGAGATGTACTGTCTGGGAAGTACAAGCCGTGTTTTTCCAACATTACTCTGTCTTGATGCATTGTCTATTGGTTCGGCATCTTGCTAGACTTTGTAAGTCTCTTAGTCTCTTAGTCTCTCTCCTTTTCTTGATGGAGTTGGTCGGCATCCTGTACAGCATGGTCAAGTGCAAATTACGTACACCCACTATTCATCAAACCTGCGGGTGCCAAAGTTGGCCTTCGACAGCTCCATCTTGGCCCAGCCTACCGTGCTGCAACCTGGGCAAAGCTGGATGGCGGGGTATCAATCACAGCATGAGTGTCTCATCCTCTTTTTCACAACATCAAATAGAACCCATGTCTCATCAAGTGCATTGCCATGTGAAATGCAACCGATAACTAACAGCCTTGCTTGCTTAGGCATAGCCTATTACTAGTCCCGTCTGTTATATCCCCTCTTAAGCAATGAAAAGCCGTATCCAATCACGACTCAACACTATGCTGGTCTTCCTGGTAAGTATAGTACTTTGATTTACTTTTTACTGACCTCTCCATCGCGGGCCGTCCCGTTTTGCTCAGACATATGCTATAGCTATCTCACTACGAACTACACATGTACTACAGTATCTAGCTTTTGATCCACTATTGGGGACCTCGTATTCCAGTCCTCGCTGGGATATCTTGCTGCGCCAGTCTACAGGGTAGCGGCTCACGAATCACCGCTTAGCACCGACCCAGAAGGAAATAAGAAGCAAGAGGTACTAAAGGCTACATTCCCATGCTTGAACTACTGAGCCAAGCATTTAGGCGGATGTCTTTCGAAAGACGAGCAACGGAGACGACTGTTAGGGGCACAGCAGCAGCGGAAGATGGACGGTCACCCTGGCTTGATCTTGCCGGAAGTCTGTGATAAAGGCCTCCACTCCTTAGCGCGGTACCGGACCGTGAAGCCGGTTTTCGGGCATGAGTAGTACTTGGGTGCGAAATGCATCTTCAAGCACAGAGATAATGCCGGGTGGACTTGGGACTTGTGTGTTGCTTGAGCGACTGTCAGCTGTGCCATGGTTGTTTATTATTAACAAAAATGCCACAAGCGAGTCATGGAGCTTGATTGGGGTAACCGGCCAGTCTGCTCACAGCAGACAACACACGGCAATGCGGAGTATTGGTCAGATTCAAGTTAAGCAATCAGTTATCATGAGGGCGTAGCGTACTGGCATAGTGTGCAGTAGTCTCTTCTTCTTCTCCAACTCACAACTCATGTTCTCTGAGTATACATACCGCTTGGTCTTTTCGTTGCATCCCTTGTTCCAGACAGAAACAGAGACAGAGCCAAAGTCACAGCATTAGCAGGAAGCCGTCTACCATCACCACCGATCTCCCTTCTCAAAGCCACAATGGCCAAGGCTGAAAGCGTTCACACCACCAAGGCGCCTGCGCCTCTCCCTCAATTCTCCCAGGCTGTCAAGTACAATGGCATGGTCTACTGCTCAGGCAACATTGGCCTGAACCCAGAGACCAACAAGATGGCGGAGGGGACTGTCAAGGACAGGGCTGTATGCAACTTACCTCCTCCAATTCTTCGAGAATCGCGAGTGTCTAACTTCAATAACAGAGACAAGCTCTGAAGAACATATCTGCAGTGCTGGAAGAGGCTGGCAGCAGTCTGGCCAACGTGGTCAAGGTCAATGTCTTCATCACCACCATGGATGACTTTGCCACTATGAACGAGGCATACGATGAGTTCTTCAGCCAGAGCCCCAAGCCTGTAAGTAGCGATGGAACGCCCTTGATCTTTACAGAGATGAATCTGCAACGAGAATAGGGTGCTAATGACTGAGGATCTCCAGTGCCGGACTTGTGTTGCTGTCAAGCAGCTGCCCTTTAACACAGATGTTGAGATTGAGTGCACGGCGTATGTGGGATAAATGCTGGTCATCGATCGGACGTTTCTTGGGAGGGTACAGTTGACTAACTTGGAACATCTAGAACCTGTCCAGGCATTGCATCTCGACTGTAGTGTGGTGTTTTTGGTTTTGGATAGCGATGCCCATTAATGCTATACTGAGATAATACCCGCTATCTCCAGGCTTTCAGCAAGTGTTGTTAGTGGCAGGGGCCCTAGGAAGACCCGAGCTTGGGCCTCCAGCAGCCACAACAGTGCCTGTGCAGGTTGTAATGATTGACGTAATGCCACTTAAATCTTCCACCACCAGCACGCGTCAACCATCGGATGCGACGCGCCCTTGACAATTCCTCCTCTCACAACCAAAGCCTGCCTGCACTCCGACCACCACACTTTCTTCCCACAGCAATGCAATGATACCTGCAAGCCACCTGCGCACTCTGCGCACCTCTTCCCACATTACCTCCAAGATGTACTCCAGCTACGCGATAATGCCTCGTCTCGGTGGAGCTTTCAGGGCCACCCAGGCCCGCCCTCTCCTCCACCAGAGCACGCTGCGATCGCGACGATTCCTCAGCGCATCCACCAGCTCTCTGCTCTCAAACAGCTCTCAGAGCACCAACTCACACATCACAAGCTCAGAGTTCGACAAGACCGCCTCCAAAACCACTCTCGCGCCCGTGTCGGCCAACCCGCCCGCAACCACCCGCCCCGCGCCCCTCGACCGGCCCATCCGCACCCCCCAGACCAGCACCTTCAAGCACCTCTTCTCCACCGGCAAGGCCTACTTAGCCTTCTACAAGACGGGTCTGAAGAATATCTACCTCAATACGCGTCTCGTCTGGGCCCACGACAACGCCCACCGCCCGCCTCCCCCAGCCGTCATGTACGACAATGGCCCCATTGTCCGCTACGTCTCAAACCCAAACCCGCCCAGTGCCCGGCCGATTGAGGACGGCACCCGCGCTATGGTGCTCCTGCGCCGTCGCTGGCGCCACGACGTGCGCCGCTTGCCTATTTTCGCCTTGATCTTGCTGATTTGCGGCGAGTTCACTCCCTTTGTTGTGCTGGGGATCCCGAGTGCGGTGCCTCTTACCTGTCGCATTCCGCGCCAGGTTGAGAAACTACGGCGCAAGGCTGAGGAGCGACGCCGCGCTTCTTTTGCGCTGCTCGGCTGGGATGGTGCAAAGGACGGCAGTGGTAAGTCGACTTGCTATGCTTTCTTCCGAGGTTGCTCTCCAGTTGAGTGATTACAAGTGGTCAAACTGCAAGAGCCTCATGACAATGATCGCTAACACATCTCAACCACCAGACTTTTCTCACTTTCCTACTCTGAGCCCCTCTCAAACAATCACTCATATCGCTCGCGCTCTGAACCTCACTACCCCGCTCTGGGAGAGCATCCCTCTCCTCTCCGGCACCCGACGCAAAGTCCGCCGCCACCTAGCCTTTTTGGAAAAGGACACGGCCCTGCTTCTTCAAGCCGGCGGCCTTCCCGCCCTCGAAGACGACGAAGTTCCATTGGCTTGCGAAGACCGCGGCATCAATGTTCTGGGCCGAGATCTTGACACTCTCAAGGCAGAACTCCAGGCTTGGGTTGACGTCGTCACTACAGCCGAGGCAGATACCGTCCTGGCTAAGGCAAAGCAAGAATTGAACGACGACGATAAGAAGATGGAGCAACAGGGCCAGGAGAAGGACCAGCCCATCATCAGCAAGGTCGGAGGAGGAGAAGAGCAGCAAGTGATCACCCAGCGCATGCTCATAGCCGCCATGGTCCTCGCCAACACAGAGCCCTCTCAGATCAACAGAGAGCGCCTTGTGCTTTTCGCTCGCGAGCGCGCTTCTGCTTTGAAGCGACTTGTCTGATTTCTGCCTGGTTCCACACAAACACATATACACACACATTAGAGTGTCATGTGTCCGCACGTGTGATTTGACCTGGTCTAGGCGTATTTTTGCTCATCACATGGGGTTTCCCGTTTTGATTTCTACCATATCACCTACTCTTCTTTCTTCTGCAGCTGAGTTGGCAGTCTGGATTTGGGTTTAGGTCTGGGTCTGGGGCTGGGTGTAGGTCATGAGTCTACGTGGCATGGCGTTGGTGGTGATGATTTGACTGGCATAGCAACAGCACAGCACAATCGGCGTACTACAAAGAATGGGACATACCACAGAAAAGTCTGGGAAAATAAAGCAATGCGTTCATTATAACTGATTGACTATTCTACTTCTCTGAACAATTTCCTTATTCCAAATCCCGGCCTTTCTTCTAGCCGTCCTGTGGAAAGAACGCCTCCTCATCGAGCTTCGTTCTTTTTTTCTCTGGAGTTTTCACTAATTCAGCTCTCATCATGGAAAGGTCAGATAGAGTTTTTGAACAGATACATGTGCTCTACAACACAATCATACCATGAATTCAGACAAGTACGAGAAAAGACTTAAGACACCAAACTTTCCATCCTTGTTAATGCGACTTTCCTTGCACGATTCCTCTTCTTAACTGTTTGCTGTACTTCTTTGGTAACTCTGCGAGATTCTGCAATTTGGGCTTCACAGTCTGGATTGGTAGGGATGAAGGCTTCAATGCATAGAGAAAAAAAAACGTCTGTACCAGCTCGTGTACTCACAGTATTTACATGAATCCTGCTGATTGCATCACGTACAAGCTTTTTACAACTTGCCAGCTTCTTCCCAAAGTAAACAATAATCATGGCTTGACATCTCTTATCATCCGTGAAACCACTCAACAGTTACCGAGTCCACTAGAGCAAAACGCTATCCAGCCCAGACGCCCCCAAACCGCTGGGACCTTGACTATCCTCAAACGTCGAGACTGAAAATCACAATCACTTGGAGGTCCTCGGTGCTTCTAATCCATCTCGTTCGACTCTTCATCAATGGGCAATTTTTTGGGGCCTTTCCTTGTGTAATTCTGTCTGCATAAAGTTAACAGTGCTGAGGTATCTTTTGTTCGTTCTTGTACGCCTAGCACCCACATGAAAATTCATCCTTCCTTCTGTCCGTCTGTCTTATCCATCGATCCGTGCGTCTGCCTCATGCTTCTTGTCTGTCAGAAAGAAAAGGAAAAGAAGAAAAGAAGAGCAAAAACAATCAAATATGCCATAGCTCTGATTCCATGTCTGCCATCCGCCGTCCAAGGGCGGTAACAACTACGAACAAATCTGATATGTAGCATCGAGGTCCACCCAAGACTTCTTCACCAGTCTTGTGTTCTGCTAAACTGCCCATGCCTGTCCACCAAACCAAATTTACACAAATGTACACACACATCCCGTTACGCTCAACCCCAGTAGCAGTGAGGATGAGTCGAATCTCCGCGCTACTGTCTGTATCTAGCAAATGTAGCCATGATGTTCTCCACGTCACGAGCAGGATCCGAAGAGCCAGTACCACGGTTGTTCTGCTGATACGGAGCAGCCGCCGCCGCAGGGTACCCGTGCATGCCGCCACCACCACCGCCAGCAGGCATCGCAGGCTGACCGCCATTGGCATATGCTGCGGAAACACTGCCCATGAGCGCGTTGATGTCTACCTGGCCGGGTGGCGGTAGGCCGTGATGCGGGTGACCCAGAGGAGGGGGTTGATGAGGCGGGTGACCCTGTGTGGGCTGCTGAAGCGATGCCAGGATGGTCTGTAATGTCGACGGGTCGACATTGGGCATCTGGCTGAGCTGGCCGACAAGACTGGAAAGGTCTTGTCCCGCAGCTGGGTGCTGTGGCGGGGGCTGTTGGTAAGGAGGGTATGACACCGGCATTCCATAAGGCTGTTGTGACGGGTATCCGGCTGCCGAATGCTGTTGTGGGGGGTAGGGGGGCGGTTGTGCGACAGAGGTCTTGGTCCGAAGCACCAGCTGAGCAGCAATAGGTGGGTCTAGGTCCTGGTACTGATCGAACCGCACGTTGCTGCCAGCAGAGCGATCAAACACCTGCAGTGAAATCTTTGCCGTAGTTTGAGCTCGCACATCGAGCTCGACCACGCCGTGAACTCCTTCCAAGACCTGGCGCTGAATGACAGCATCACGGGGGAACCGCGGATTCAAGAACATGGCGTTAGTCTTGAGGCCGCGCTCCCAAAAGGCGCGCTGCACCCAGTCGACAAAGTCATTTTGAACCTCTTGCATAAGCAGTATCTGCACGTCAGGCACATCGTTCCCGTACCTACGAGGAATGTCAAGTTGATCTGTCTCTTGGCGACTGCGTTCATATGGGCTAGGACTGCGACGTCGGTAAGTATCGTGTCGCTGGTATGGCTCGGGAGACCGCGAGCGCTTCCGGCTGTAGACATCGTGGTGACCGCGATCCCTATTGTAGGGGTCTTGTCTTCCTCGATGGTCCGCTCGTCTTGGAGATGGAGATCGTCCCTGACGAAACTCGTCGCGACGTCCACCGTTGCGTCCATCGTAGCGATCTCCATTGCGATCTCCGTTGCGGTCGGCATTGCGGCCGCCTCGCTCGCCACGGCCTCTGCGCTCTCCAGGGGGAGAATGGTCGCGGTCCTTCTTGGTCTTTTGCGTCTTGGATATTTCCAAGTCTGGAAGATGTTAGCGTGCTGCTGTTGCCATCACGATACCCACTTAGTTTGGTGCACTCACTAATCTTGCGGCCCTTGACTTCTGCTCCCTGCAGAGTATTCATAGCAGACTGCGCATCCGCAACAGTGTGGTATTGAACAAAGCCATAGGCAGACTTGAGGGAGATTTGCGCCAGCCGACCGTGCAAGTGAAAAAGCTCAAAGACGTCTCTCTTTGACACGCGCTCCTGAGACAGGTTGCCTAAGTGCTTGTCAGTCTCCAGCATCCCAAGAAGGAATGGACAATATCAAGACTCACCAATGAATATGCGAGAGCCGTCTGGGAAGCGCTCCCATTTGGCCTCAGCCATGTGCTTCCGTTCATCTGCTAGGAACTCATCGTAGGTCTGCTGGATGCCAGATGGGCCTTGTCCAGGAGCAGCAGGCTGTGGAGTCGTGCCAGGCGGATAGGCGTTGGAATAGGAGGCAAAGGAAGGGGTGGCATTGAAACTATGGGACTGGGACACGCCTGCAGGACCGCTGCTTGCAAACGTGGGCGGAGGAGGCGCGCCGGTGGGAGTGGCAAAACTGGGCGCGCTGGGCAAAGAAGAATGGTGGTAGGTGGCTGGAGAATAGGTCTGTTTGGACTGCTCCTGGGTGAGCGCCGGTTTAGGGGGAAGAGAAGAGACGTCTACATCCGTCGCAGTTGGTGAAGTAGATGGCACTGCGGCGGGCTTGGTGACAGGCTGGTCCGTGGCTTCAGCCTGGGCAGCGATTTGGTCGACGAGCTGCTGGATATTGAGCCCATCGCGAGGGCTGTCTGCGGTCATTTCAACGTCCTCGGATGCGGGCTGGACGTCGAGGGCTTGGCGTGTCTGTGTCTGTTCTGCTGTACCATCTTTCTGGACTGCGACAGTCTGCTCAGGCTCGCCATTGGACTCTAGCTGGCTAGCCCGAGGAGGCTCTGTTTGCTGCCGGGCGGGTTCAGAGCTGGAGGAGATGGTACTTGGCACAGTCTCTGCTGCAGCTGGAAGCATGGACTTGCTGCTAGTCTCCATCGGCTGGGTATCACTGACGGCGTCTGGGGAGAGAGACATCGTGGCTTGGGTGGGCGGGAGGTCTGTTGCGACAAGGTTGGGATCGCGGGTATCAGCAGAAGCAGGCTGGACTGGATGAGGAGCAGATTGTGGCGGCACAGCATCAGGCTGGACAGGTTGCTCGCTAATGTTCATGAATTCGGGTGCTTCTGATACAACTTCTTGCGTTGCCTCCTGCTGGATCCGACCCTCTGTCGGCTTGGGCTCGGTCTCGTCATCAAATGCAAGTCCTTGCTCTTGACCGGGCGAGTCAAATGTTCTCGCGTACTCATCGCCAGTGTTTTGCGGCGCGTCCTGCAACGCGTTTTCTTGCTCCTGGCCATCCTCCGCCTGTCCGTCGCTGTATTCGAAGCTCTCGTTGTCGGGAATGCTCGCGTCATCAGACTCAGCGCCAGCGTCGACTGCCAAGACGCCGTTTGTAGCGGTGGGTACCGTCAGAGCTTCGTCGACAGGCACTTCAGGGTTGTCAGGTGCGGTAGCCATGGCGGCGGCGGCTGTGCGAAAGGTGGTCGGTTCGAGAGGAACTACGTCGGGATTCTCGGCCTGGTGCTGGAGGTCAGGAAGCACCTGCGGCAAGGTATAAGTGTTATGCAGAGGGCGCGGCGAGACAGGGCTGAGATTGGCAGCTGCCACAACTTCTGGATTCTCGTCCGTCATCAAAAGAGACAGAGTTGGTGCGGCAGGGATTGCTGGGTTGGTTGCTGTCTGCTGTCGCTAGAGCATCCTCGACACAAAGAAAAAGCGACTCTGTAAAAGCAGTTCTGAGTAGTATGCGATCGTGATGTGACTAAGTGTGAGGTGAGAAGAGAGAAAGAGAGAGTGGCTGCAAGGCGCAAGGAGGGCAGCTTGGGCTGGTGGCAGAGGCGCAAAGTTGCCGAGTTACACAAGCTCGGCTGGCTGGTTTTGCTGGCTGAAAGAGGTCGTCTGTGGCCTACAGAATTTACAGCAGCAAAAGAAGAAGTGGTGGGAGAGAGAGGATCGAGAGGTCGACGCCGAGAGATAGGATGACGGTGTGTATGAAGGTTTGTTTTGTGGAAGAAGGCAACCAAGGCTCGACAGTCAGGTTGATGGTGGCTTCCAGAGTTACTGGTGAAGATGGGGAGTGCAAGTGGAAGGAAGATGCCCTGGAAAGATTTAGGGCGCCAAGGCAGCGGGCCTGGGGGGCAGCCGGGCAGCCGGGCAGCCAGACAGGCATCCAAGCTAGCCTGGAACTGGTCAAGCGGCCAGTGACAATCGGCCTCCAGTGCCTTGCAGCATGACTAAGCAAAGGCAATGATGCATTTCCCAAGGTTTCTTCACATGTCCACTCCAGGCAACCTCTCTGTTCGGTGCTGTCTTGCAGAGGCTCCCAGCTTGGTACAATGGTTGCACCATGAAAATCAATCCTCTCTTACCCACTCTGTCGATTTCATCCTCAAGTCTCACTTACCGTCCTGTTGCGCCTCTCTTGCCTGCACAGTTGGGCCTGGCGCCATGGAAGCGACTCGCCAGGTTTCAGGCACGTGAGGCCGAGTTCGATCCAGCAGAGCTGGCAGAAGCCAGAGACTGGCGCAAGAACATTACCGAGGGCGCGCTGCCCAAAGGCAACACCACCTTTGCCCGGTCGAGCGGGCCTGGAGGACAACATGTGAACAAGTTTGTGCCTCGTCTGCACCTCAGTCCCGTGGGTTGCTATCTTGGTGGAGATCACTGACGTTTACATGATTCAGAACAGAGAGCAAGGCCCTGACGAGCTGGACTGTCTCAGAGCTCACTACAGTTGTGCCCAAACTGATGCAGCCTCTGTTGCGTGCCTCCAAGCACTATGTCAGGAACAGAGACAGCCTTGCTTTCCAGGCACAGACGCAGCGTGATCGAGACTCCAATGCCGAGGAGAACCGGTCCAAGCTGCTCGAGGAACTGTACAGGATGTACAACGAAGCTGTGCCCGGTGACACGAGCGCAGAAAAGAAGCAGAAACACAAAGGCTTGTAAGTGGTGTGGTGTCCATGCTAGTCGGGAATTCTGGCGCTGATGGAGTGGTTTACAACAGAGAAAAGGCGTTCCGTGAGGCCAGGCTCAAGTCCAAAAAGGTTCAGAGCTCCAAGAAGCAGGCTCGCCGGGGCGACTTCTAGTGTTGCTTCTCGCAACCAACGTGTGTGCATGTCAGCCCCGTGCACCTTGGAGTCGTGAGTCTAGATTTAGGGACGCCGCGGGCAGATGCGCGGCTGCAACTGGCAGCTCTCAGGACCTTGGAGGGCAGAAGGGTCAGTGGTAAGAGGCGTCGTTTGAAACAGCCGTGATGGTTGAAGCAGAGCACCTTCGGAAAAGTAATCATTCGTGCTTGCACAAGGTCGATGTTGGACGGGGAGCTGAGTATGCCACATTACTTGGCAAGTCGGCGGTGGTTGGTGATGGCAGTCAGATTGTTATCAGTCGTTGTTATCAGTACCTGGGATTTGGAACCAGGCTCTCCATGTTTTGATAAGACAATAGAGTTTCCCTGTACGGCGGGGCGGTATTTGCAGCAGGCATTTCCGGGGTTGTTAGTGGCTTGAGATACGCTGCAAGTGCCCCAAGGCTTGGGTACCGTCACCCCTCACGGTAGGCTGACTAAGTGAAGGCTCTCTAACCCCCCATTCTATTATGTACTTCAGACTCGAAATTCCCCATAACGCACTGGCCCGCAGAGGCCCAACGGAAGCCCAAATCTCGAAGCACTTCTCCTGTAGCCGGAGGGTGAGATGTTTATATTTCTCAAAACACACTTCCTGATAATATAAAAGTAGCAAAGATACTTCCACAGCAGGCAATTGCTATCTCGACTGGTGACTCGTCAGGCTGGGCAGAGGCTGCGTGCAAAACCACAGCAGGCGAATCAAATACCGAGCACACCGAGAGCCGCAGCCCCACTGTCGTCTCCTTGACCGGCCAAGCCAGGGCCTCCCACTTGCCAGTTTACTCACTGAAATGCCAGGCCACTTCAGCCATCTCCGCAGGGAGACCCTGGACCGTCAGCCTCTGTCCCTTCATTTCCAACTCCCGCATTGATCGAGAACCCCATCCGCTGCCCTCTGAAATAATCAAGCACACTTGCTTCTTCCGGCTCGACACTCTCTTTGTCGCCGCCAATTCTGGACTCTCGATTCCAAGACACGAGCCCATCCCGTCCCGCCAGCCAGCCCAGCCAGCAGCTCCTCCTCGTGCACCCAAAGATACCACAGCACGCCCATAGCCCACCCGCTCACTCCACGACCACGATAGCGGGGCGACGAGCCAGACGAACTCTCTTTCCTCCTCTCGCCAACTCTGTTTCTCGCTCTCTCTCTTTCTCTCTTGCTCGTGCTTTCAGAAAGGCCAGTTCAGTTGCACGCCGAGTGACTCTTACCAACGACAATCAAGACTCCAACGATGGCTGCCGCTGTACAACAACAGGCCAGTGCTAATGGCACCCAACCGCCTTCGATACAGCCATGTCGGTACAAGGTCGGCAAGACATTGGGAGCCGGCTCATACTCGGTTGTCAAAGAGTGCGTGCACATTGATACAGGGCGATACTATGCCGCAAAGGTCATAAACAAGCGCCTCATGGCAGGAAGAGAACACATGGTACGTTTCTTTGGTCGAGCAATCAAAGCATTCCTGCTCCTATTGCTGCAACGAGGCAATGTCTGTGAGCTGACGGATGCCCTCTCCAATGCAACCAGGTGCGCAACGAGATTGCCGTCCTCAAAAAGGTCTCAATGGGTCACCAGAACATCCTCACCCTTGTCGACTACTTCGAAACCATGAACAACCTCTATCTCGTCACTGACCTCGCTCTCGGCGGCGAGCTCTTTGATCGCATCTGTCGCAAGGGCTCCTACTACGAGGCCGACGCCGCCGATCTCGTGCGCGCCACTCTATCAGCCGTTGCCTATCTGCACGACCACGGCATTGTCCACCGCGACCTCAAGCCCGAGAATCTGCTCTTCCGCACCCCTGAAGATAACTCCGACCTACTGATCGCCGACTTTGGCCTGTCACGCGTCATGGACGAGGAGCAGTTTCATGTGCTGACGACAACGTGCGGTACCCCAGGGTACATGGCGCCCGAGATCTTTAAAAAGTCGGGTCACGGCAAGCCTGTCGACATTTGGGCGCTTGGAGTCATTACCTACTTCTTGCTCTGCGGCTACACACCCTTTGACCGCGACAGCGACTTTGAAGAGATGCAGGCCATTCTCAATGCCGACTACAGCTTCACTCCTGTCGACTACTGGCGCGGCGTGTCAGACTCGGCCAAGGAGTTCATCCGCAAGTGTCTGACAATCGACCCGTCGCGGCGTATGACGGCCCACGAGGCCCTGCAACACCCCTTCGTCGTTGGCTACCGTGGCGGCGCAGACGGCGACAAGGGCGCCAACCTGTTACCAACTGTCAAGAAGAACTTCAACGCGCGGCGGACACTGCACGCGGCGATTGATACTGTCCGTGCGATCAATAAGCTGCGCGAGGGACACAACATTGGTGGATTAATGGACGGAGCCAAGTCAAAAGAGCCGGCCAAGGGCGCCGCTGCAGGGCCGGGGGCTGCTGCTGCTGCTGCTAACAACACGGACGACAGCGGGGTGAGCGTCTCTGCAGCAGGCGGGGGCGCAAGCCGGGACTCGGGCTACGGCACGCAGCAAGGAGAGAGTATGGCGAGCGAAGACACGACCATGAGCGAGGCACCGCCCTTGGACACCAACACAGTGCCTGTGAGTCTGAGGCCGGGCATGGAGGTGAACAAGGTGGTGGAAACTTCCAAGGGATTATGGCAACCGCCAAGAAAGTGAACCTGAATTCGGTAGTGGGTATTTATGGCAGTGCGTTGTGGGCTACTGTTTAAGCCCGGTCCAAATCAATATTGAAAGATGGAAGATGAAAGACGAAAGGAATGAGGACACATATAAAAGGAGTTGGATAATTTTTGGGTCTCCCGCCCCTACCTACTATTGCTATTTTCCTACTTATTCGCAGGCGATCTTTTTTTCCCTTTTTTGGTTCTTCACAAGAAGATGTGCATGGTTTCTTTGTCGGAGGCCCAGAATTTGTTATTTCGTTATTTAGTCTTGCTTTTAGCTTCTTCCCTTTTTGTTTTCGTTTGTTATCGTATCATGATATCCCGCCGGGTTAGCTATGTAATGACCGACATATACAATCATTCTCTATTTTGATACGGCTTTTGAGTGACCACGTTTGACCTTGATGTAGCGCGAAGTCGCCATTGAATAGAGAGATGTCTGGCTTCTTATATTACCTACATTAGGGTTTTAAGTGGTAAGGTTTTTTTTTTCGGGTTTTCTTTTCGGGGGGGGTTGATACAGCCTGGAGGGGTCTGACTTATACATAGTTATGCTTATGGGTTCATCTGCCTTTACTACGTTTTAGAAGTGGTGAGAATCGTGAGGCATATATAGCCATGAAAGGTGGTCGATAATCGGACTATGCCCAACAGCATCTGGGAGTCCAGCAGCACCGTGAAGCTGGTGAGCTACTGCCGCGTGTTGGGTGTGGTAGAGAGCTGGTTTTGTATACCTAGCTACGTATGAATGGAGAGGTTTTAGATTATAAATTTGACTATGCTGTGACTTGTGTAGTTGTTGTTCCGTTGATTTGGTTCTGGGTGGAGTTTCGAGTTTCTTGGCCAAGTGTTCATTCTTGTTCCTTATATTTACTGGTCCTTCAAGGCGAACGTCTAGCCGTTGCGTTGTGTTTAACTTCTACGTTTTGCAACTGGTTCTGTGCCTTTGGATGTTGTTCCGCTCAAGTGGTCAGAAAGATGATCGACTGCTCGAATGAGTGTTGGAGGATGTTGGGACTTGTTAGTCTGGAAGTAGGCACCTAGGTAGTCTTCAAGTGGGCACCTAGATAGTCTGGAAGTCGGTACTAATCTATCCTCACATTTACTTATAGCCGCTGTGAAGATAAGCCTCTACAGGGAGCATGTATGGGAAGCTGGCTAGTATCGTTAGCAGATGACAGTTCAACCTATTACTTACGGATATCAGCAAATGAATCCGAGGAACCCCCCAAAAGCAGATGTAAGTTTGCTTTGTTGACTATCCGGCAGACCGGTAGAGTGGTGATGTTGGCTCATGGTGGTGGCTCATGGTGGTGGGAGAGCAGCGGACCAACGCCAGCTTGAGCTTGATGTCACCAGTACTGATTTTGTCGATTGTCAGACAAGGCAAGCGTTTTGGTATGAATGAGAAAGACAAGAATGATTGAATGAATCGTGACGGTCTTACTCGGACAGGGACGTACCACAGATGGAAGAGTTTTGATGATGCTTGTAGCAAAGATCGTCAGCCTGTCAAAAGCCTTGGTTTATATATAGTGTGGGCGCTGGTGCGGAGGTCACGCGGCGAGAGGGACGCTTGAGTATCATTGGTATGTCCTGTGAAGTATGTATGCGAGCACGTTACTCGTCAACCCGTTATTGCAGATATATTGAGGCTGCTTCACTTTTGGTTCGGCATACAAACATTGCAATACTGAAATAATGGCCATTATCAAACCGATTTACTATTGGTACCACTATACGAGACCGGTCACTGGTATTCACAAGAACGGTAACGTAGAGTGCTTTTCGAACTTGTAAAAGCTGTAGACTGCGTGTTCATTGTCGGTTGAGGAACATGGATAGTGCAGTAATGGAACAGTCGTTCACGTCGCAAAATCCAGCTGGCACTCACATGTATGCCAACACACACACAGGAAGTCTGGGTTTCCATACGCCTAGGTATATAGACTTGCCGGTCAATCTCTTGCAAGTCAAATACATTCAGATTTGTCTTTAAGTATGTGACATCATATGTCGGTGTGTGTAAACAAGTTCCCCCTCTCCAGGTTTCTCGTCGTGCTTGTGTCCATGCCACGAACAATTGCAAAGTCCAATAATACCAGCCATGGAAAGCACCAGGAAGAAAGATCAGTCAATTTGATGCACCGGCATTTTCACTGACCTCAAAGACGCAGAAACGAACAGTTTGCATGGAATTTGGTGTGGCTGAGATGTTCAAGTATTGAGTCTCATGATCCGTCACTAGTCCGCCTTGATCAACACTGGCCCGTATTCGCGTTCGTTCTTACCAAGCAAGACTTCAGCAACAGCTTCTTTGTTAGAGAGATAGAAATGACAGCCTTTCAACCAGATGAAAGCAAACGTCTCAATCTTCCATGAACCATCGGACAGCCCGGTCACAGGGAGCGTCGTGTGTCGGTGACTCGGGGAGCGGTTGGGGGCCGGGGCGGGCTCGGGCGTAGGCGGACACATGGGCGGCTGGACGGGATTCAAGCAAGTAAGCAAATTGCATCCCATCGGCCTCGGAGCCTTCAACTATGCGAAAGGCCCGAGAAAGCCGCTACCTACCCATACCGCTACTTTGCCATGTACCTGGAGTAAGTTTCGACGTCCAACTATTAGGGCGCTTTGCCAGGTAGCCTTGCTCGTCGTTTCTTGAAAAAACAACAGCCTCGTGTACGGCCCTCAAATAAGGACAAGAATGAAACAAAGTTGGCATTGCTTGCATATATATACATTCATATCCCTATCTACATATGTAGATAGGCAGGGGATATCTGGCTACCAACCGAAAACATCCACAGTACCACCATAGCAACGCCAAAAGCCAAAAAATAAGGTTATCGTCTGCGTCTGCGCAAAGGAGATGATGAGCGTGATCTGGCTTCTGTGTGTACATTAGACAATCACTTACTCGATACAGCAACAGATAGTCGCACAGTACTCGAACACTCATGAATGAAAATCCTCATCAAGCAATCATCTCGTTCATCCGGTTCGCAGATCGAAGAATGCACCAACTCAGCCAACGATGACACCTCGCCGTCGAACTCGATACCTACATCCAAGAGCACGGAACAACTCCTACGTAGCACAGACGCAGCATTCTCAGTAGCAAGCAAGCAACAACCGAACAAAGGGGAAAAGAAAGAAAAAGGAAGAGAGCCCCGTCAGAGTCGTGTTCGACATCCTGCTATCCAACCATTCACCCATCCACTCAACCAAGCTGCGTCCGAGACTTCCGGTGGCGCGAGCTTTTCCTCGAAATGGGGCATGCATCGATGCATGTCTCAGCGCAAACCACCACACCGTCACTGCACACTATGTACACTTGGGCTGTGTATTTCCTTTTCGTCTTTGTTCCCTCGTGGCCGTCTTGCACTTGCACTTTTCGCTCTCGCTTTTATCTTTGTTCTTGTTTCCAAACATCCATGGATCGATCCCACTAGTGCTCTCAAAGTCTCTCTGCCTCTCTGTGCATAGCATATTAGGATGTATACAAAGAGTGGGGTTGCCCAGAACCCCCATTTTTCAAGTGGAAACACTTACCGAACCGGGAGGGTTGGGTGAGTGTGCCTCGGCATGTAGCATATATACCTAGCCATAGTGTTCTATACATCCAATCAAAGTAGTATTTGCTACTAAAGTAGTATTTGCCGGACACTACTGTATAAACGCGAGCACGCGACAGTGAGAAGAATGTGTACTTACCGTAGATACCTGGCATGCACCCTATTGGAAACCTCGTGCTCTGATACTTGATATGTCTAGGTGTGGGAAAGACGTTCATCATGTACTTGGTAAACACAGTGCTTGATCTATCGAGTAAAAATAGTGTTCACCAGCGACGTCTTTGGAGAGAGCACATACCAAAAAGCAAAGGCGGTGCGTACCTAGGTGAGCATAGCAGTATCACCAAAAGACCACGATCATGGTACAATGACCCGCTCCAGTCGACATACTCTTGACATTCTCGACTTTCCTTGTATTTCCGTTCTTATCCTCTCTTTCCCAGTTCAGGCCCGAGAAATGGAACCCCTTCTCCATCCCGCAATCCGACAGCCCAGACAAAAGACACTGAAAACAAATTCTCCAACGTCCTCCGCAAGGGACAAAAAAAAAGGACAAGGAAACAAGAAAAAGTGGTTCCGGCCCAACCCATGCTCCGTCGGGTGCCTAAGTGTGTGGATGGTTGCCACGCTTACAAGCACAACGCTGCGCTCTAGCACCTGTGCACAGTGGGAACTGTTCCCAATCCTTTTTTGAATGGTACGTTCCTGGGTGGAGTGAGTTGATTCTTATTTCAGCGCGCATGTCCCAGAAGGGTACCGGTATACACACTTTTGTAGGAGGCTCGTGTATGGTTTCATGCTGCAATGCAATGTGTTTGTTAATGATACTATAGTAATCACCAATGTACTATGTATGCCCGCCCATGTGCAAGACCAATCAGTCCATCAAGGGAGGATATGTGTGCTTCTTGAAAATTATTCACGTTAGCAAAGAAAAATCCCCCCAAAAAAACAAATAGCTTGGACGTTTTGGAAAATTTCAGATTGAGGCTCAAGCGGAAATTACCCGCGATGGGCCAAGAATTTAGAGGGCTGTGAGGAAAATGCTCAGAAGGAATAAAACAAGATCAACATCAGAAACTAATGGGACAAGGACCCACTTGGGATTTTCGCGACGAGTTTTTCCTTCTCGTTGCCTCTTTTTCTTTGCAGCAATCTCCGTTCCGCGGTCAGAACACCGGAGGTCACCGTGCTGCTGCTATGCAGAATTCAAGCCCAAATACTCAACCAGCGGCACAAGCCCGGAACCTGATAATACCGAAACGATGCTCCTTGCCAATTCATCCAATCAGCCGAGGCTTTTCTCACCTGCTCACTGTACTATGTACTGTACTGAACCGTTCTTTTGGGTACAGGGTATGGGTTTGGCATTGTCTCAGTGGCTGGTTCGCGGCGATGGTGTTGGTGGCATTGCTGCGAATTCCACAGACAACAACATCATTGGGATTGTTTTCCGATATCGTGCTGTGACCAATCATGTGTATCAAGGCGGCATTAGAGACGAAGAAGAGGGCGGTACAGTATCAGGGCCCTGCTGATAGGTTGTATATGATGAATCTGATAGTAAATGAGCAGCACACCTGCAGTCAGCAGACACACAAGAGACGTAGGATCAATCTGGTGGAGGGTGCATCTGCGCTTGGGATGAACCGAAGGGTGATTACCTGCAGCAGAAGTATATTGCGCAGCGTGTATTTCGTTAAAGTATAAGTTCGCCGGCCTTTCAATCGGAGAGGGTGGTCGGGCTCTGAGCACCTCAGACATAGGACCCTGAGAAAGTCAATTGGGGGGGGGAGCTTAGGCGCAAATTCGAATTTCAATAGGGGTCCTGGTAAGCTCAAGACAAGCAGGGCTGAGGAGGTTTGATAGGTGTCTTGACGTCTTAACAAGCATCGAACCATAGTAAGCTTTCCTCCACTGTAGAATCTTGCTGGATTCAATGTTGCTGTTTGGGTGGCTGACCAGACTGGTTTGTAGCTAAGTTCGGAGCTTCGTGGCTGGGCTCGAATTCTCCAAGACAACTTATACCATGGTACACCAAACAATTAGCACGTGGTTTGGTCAAGCAGGGCCCGTCTTTTCTGGAGAAATGTCAGACATTTTCCCAGTTCTGCCTCGATAGATCTTCAGGTCCCAAAGATCAGCAAGTGTCTTCATTTGCTGGTTCATTTGCAGACGACCGTTGCTGTGTGCGCTCACCTCGTCAGACCTCTCAATTTCCAGTCTTCACACTCCCCAGCACCCACCGGGCCATGCGCCGTGGGACGGGTTCGAGCCGTGCTTTGTACATACATAGTGTCCGCCAATGCAGGGTGGGGCCGAGGATGTACCACCTTGAATGTATCGAGAGTCTCGCCCTTCCCTTTCGCTGTCACCGTGGCATTGGTGGGCAGCCCCCAAACAAGATGCTAAACTTGGCAGAGGGGACAGATTGGCTGCATGAGAACGCTCCTGCAAAGTGCCTGGACAATCGACAAAGTCACTTATCAACTGGGACATCGACAATCGAAGAATATAGTACCATCGCTTGGCGCACGGAACCCGTCATGCCCATGTCCTGCTATATCCACCGGCTTCTGACGTCAGATGATGCGGACAGGCTGCCTGGATGCTTAGCAGCAATTTAGACTCGACCCAAGACATCAATGGATTAGCAGGGCTTGTTCGTCGGGCGCTGGCCCTAGCGGCTCGGCCACGTCGCTGGTGGGCGTTCGCGATCAGGAAACAGATAGGCCTGCGTGGAGCCATGGTGTCGTTAGCATGTTTTGGGCACAAAGCATATACCTGCAGGCTGCACTGTTTGGCTTGCAAAGTTGGTGAGGCTGGCTTGGCGGCTGGAGGAAAAGAGCAAACCTGTGCTGCAGCTCGCTTCCGCTCCCTGTTGTGACGAGGTCGAGCCAGATCCAAACGACTGGCCGGAAGGCACGGACGGGTCGTGAAACGATTTTCTGGGCTAGTTGCTGCTGGCCCCCGTCGAGCGAGGCGTGGGTACCGGGGCATCTTGGCCCACCCGAATGTGTATGCTGACAAACAGATGCATGGCCTCCAGAAATACCGTGCGCGCCAAAATGAGCAGCAGCGGTACATAACAAGGCTGCAGGCCAGGGATCCCTGGACGGTACCAGCCACAAAGGTAGCAGTATCCAGTTATTCGAGGCCATGACGAGCAGCACTCGGCAGGAAGCCGGGGGCAGAAATCCCAGAACGAAAGTGCAAGGCTAGGCTAGCGCTAGTAAGTACACAGCAGGCGACGGACAGCAGACAATACACAGCACACAGAAAGAGCGTTCTGTCGCTCGACAAGCGCCTAGACAAGCGCATCTCGCGATTCTCGGACCCTTGGATTTGCCCGATCCAATAGAAGCGGTACTCAAGTCCTTGGGTACCTACACTGCAAGTACTTATTCCTTAGCGCGCTGATCTCATTACTTCATGCTTACTTTTCGTTGCTTTTCGCTCCTTCTCGCTGCCTTGCCTGCCTTTATGTTTCTTTTTCTTCTCTGCTCGTGCCTGTCACGCCGTCACTCATCTTATGCCACCCGCCAGCCTCCTCGCCATCTCCTAAACCATCTGCTCTTTTGTTGTCCTTCCACATCCTCGGGCTGCACCGTCATTGAGTCGTGTCAGGCTCGCCTCTCACCAGTGTCACACCCGCGTCTCCAGCAACTCTTTGTGACTCCTCAATCTCGTCCTTGTTTGCACCTCCTCTCGGCCTTCATCTCATCTGACTCGATTGCTCTGGATACGATTCATCGCTCGAGACTGCAGAATATTATGATATAGTCCGTCTCGCAAGGCAATCTTCGACCGCGTTCCTCGACCGCCGCTCCGAACCTGCCTTAAACTCCGGCCAGGATCTCCACCGTCGACTTAGCCAGTACTATATCCACACTTTGGCTCGCTGCAAATCCGACATTCACACATACTCAGACTCTGTCTTGCATCTGCCACGATGCAGGACCTTAACTACCTTGCGCAGACCAAGCCAAAGTTGCATATTCCTCATTTGCAATGGCCTCGAGCACTTCAAATCACAATCCCCGACAGATACCGTGCAGGCGGCAGCAGCCGGCGGTCCCGGTCCAAGAAGCCGAGAAAGCAGCTTCATGACGAGTCCACGAACATCACAAGGATGCAGTCTTCCCTCAACCCAATGAACGGCGTGCGAGCCATACAACGACACAGATGGGGCTGGCTCGACATTCAGTACCCCATCATGGCTGGCGTTATGATCTTTTCGCTTGCGATTGCGCCAATGCCAATTTTTGTGAAGTTTGCTGCACCGCTTGTATCTTTGCTTGTTTGCTTGATGCCAGCAACAAGACAATTTTTCCTGCCTTCGATGCCAATTTGGATCTACCTTCTCTACTTTTTCTGCAGTCGGTATGTGTCTTGCCGCTCCCCTGTTAAGTGCTCTCGTGACCCAGATTTTAATGCTGACCAACAAAATACAGCTTCATTCCGGTGCAGTGGCGTCCCCACATTTGGGTCAAGGTTCTTCCAGCGCTCGAGAACGTCCTGTACGGCGCAAACCTCTCCAACATTCTTTCCGCCCATACACACCCCGTTCTCGATCTGCTCGCCTGGTTTCCCTACGGCATCGGCCACTTTGGTGGACCCGCTGTAGTCTCAATCGCCATTTTCCTTTTCGCTGCCCCGCAGACCACTCCAGTTTTTGCGCGCTCCTTTGGATGGCTTGCAATCTTTGGCGTGACCTTGTCGATCGTCTTTCCTTGCACCCCGCCGTGGTACGAGAAGGAGCATGGCTTGGAGCCCGCCCACTACGGAATGCCCGGCTCACCTGCCGGTCTTGCGCGTGTCGATAAGCTGTTTGGTGTGGACATGTACACAACCAGCTTCACCACTGCGCCTATGCCTTTTGGTGCATTCCCCAGCTTGCACTCGGCCAACGCCACGCTTGAGGCGCTCTTTATGAGTTACTGTTTCCCAAAGATGCGCCCACTATTCTTCTTCTACGTGGGCTGGCTGTGGTGGGCCACCATGTACCTGAACCACCACTACGCAGTGGATCTCGTTGCTGGAAGCTTGATCTCTACTGGAATTTACACCATTGCTCGCGCAAGGTACTTGCCTCGTCAACAGTTTGACAAGAAGAACCGCTGGGCTTACGACTATGTGGAGATTGGCGAGAAGCCGAGGAACACCGACGAGGAATATGGTCTGATTGGCAAAAACGGCAGCGAGGAATATGGCTTGGGCCTTTTGGAGCAACGCAGTGACACGGACGAATGGAGCATTGGCAGCAGCTCAAGCTTCTCAGCCTCCAGCTCACCGCGAACAAGTACCACATCACCAACTCTGATGAGCCCTCGCACACCGGACGGCGAGTTCTCCCACGTCACAATACCGATGAGCATAGACGGTCAGCTGTCTTGGGGAAGTGGCGAAAGAGGACTTGCACGGGAGAGCGAGTTTAGTGAGGTTGTGGTCGTAAGATCATGAGATTCTCAATGTGCAAGCATTTCGAATAATTTTTTCCGGCGTGTTTTCTCGCTGTCACGCCGAGATCACATTAGGACAAAACGAGTCCTACCATCTTCGGCGCAGTTCGAAACACGTTTCTGCGTGCACTCCATATTTGAGGGGCCTCAGCTGGAACACCCAGATGCAACACATTGCGAGCCGCGTTAGCAAGCCAAGGACCGACCATCTTGGTACCTTCTTGGCACATATTATGCATATGCTCGCTCCGCGACACTTCCTACCGCAAACATGGTCAGGCAAACCCGGCTCGCTCGTTTTTGCCGTATGCCCACACAACGCCATTTCAGACTCTCGCTTATCTCTCGATACCCCAACTCACGTTTACGATATCTGACATGATCAACAATAATATTTTTAATAAACTTTTTCCTTCGCACATAACCGCATTTGCACGGCGCAGCATGGCATTCTTGGGGGAAATGAACTAGATGATACAAGAGATCGCAAATGGATGGGTTGTTTGATTTTGGACGTTTTGGCTGTTGGATGGCTGAATGAGTGGATAGGGTATACATGCATCAATATAAATCAACGCGACCAGAATTTGGGGTTTCCGTTAGTTCTCAAGTGTTTTGCACGGTTCGTTCAAAGGGAAGACAACGCCAGTCTAAACGAAAGAGCATAAGAAAACAAATAGTCCACGCTATTGAATTAACCGTACAGTTACTCCGGTGGACGATCAATGTGTGGTTCAGTCCGCTTTAATCACTCGGTGATGAAGTGTGTTAGCCTCATATATACACATTATAACGGATCATCAATATGTACCGTGACATTTGTGTTTTGAATTTCGGGGAACTTGGACGAGTTGACTCGACTGTTTATGTGATGGCTGCTTTTAGTCAAAGTGGCGAGTAGATGAGGGAATGATTTCAATTGTGTAATTTTTCATGGGGTTGCCGGCATTGTTTGAAGAAGGATTATTAGATTGAACAGTCAAAGCAGTATGGCAACGCAACTGATCAGATCACTTGAGTGTGATGCATTTGACTATACATTAATAGTATGAATATCGAGTTGGGTCAACGATAAAACGGCCAGTTAGGTACGTGAATGATGAATCAAGGTGATGGATGTCTATGACTGAAACGATTGTGCATTTCCTTGGTAGGCTATTTACATAGCGATTGTCTGTACTGAAATGTTCTTGTATTTTTGGTTCTGCCGGATACAAGCAGTACCCCACAAGTATCGCTCATCACGTATGTCCAGGGACCACATAGAGTCGGAAGACTACAACTGATGACGCGCTTGATAGAAAGGAAGGAAAGAGGGCAAGGCAAAACAAAACACACCCGATACACAAGTCAAAATGAACGCCAGGCTTCTTGTGTACGCAAGATTCTTTTCCCCATTATTCATCTGATACACTACCTGCTTGCGTAGCCGCCGCGGTCGAAAAAGGCAAAGACGTTAGTTATACAGACGCCGCCCTTCGCTACTTTCCAGGTGTCCATGGACTAAAGCCAAGCGCAAACGCAAACGACTAAGACTCCCAACGCAAACCACAAAAGCCGAGCCAAGCAGACAGACATTCTCCGAACACAAACCTTACTCCTTGAGTGTGAAAGTAAATCAACTACAAATTTCAAGGGTAGTTATAGACAAGATACACCATTAATAACACCACGATATCCAGTGAGTTTTAGTGAATTGGCTGGCCGCGTGAGTCAAATCGAGGCGGGAGAATCTGCGAGACCTTTCTAGGTGTCTGCTCTCCCATCTTGGCTGCGACGGGGTTTTCGGACTTCTTCTTGCCTGTGCTCTTGCTCTTGCTCTTATCCTGCTCTTGCTCTTGCTCTTGCTGCTGCTCTTGTGGCGGTTGTTGTTGTTGTTGTTGCTGTTGTTGTTTCTTGGGTGTCTTCGGCGTCTTTAGTGTGTTGGGTGTCCTTGTCTTCTTCTCGGCCGTGGAACTGGCGGTGGCGGTGGCGGTGGTAGCAGTAGTGGTGTTGGTACTGCTGTTATCGTGCGACGAAGATCCCGCATCACTCACACTCGCAGACGTGGTAAACGAGGGAATCTGAGGTAGAGGAATGGGCGTCTCTTTCTTCAGCATGACGGGGCTCTGGCGCTGCTGCACTTCATTTTCGTTGTCTTTGCTTTTGCTCGTCTTCTGCTTCTTGTTGGACTTCTCAGCTGGTGTATTCTTGTTCACTTTGTTTTTGCCTGTTTTGCTACTGCTGCTGCTGCTGCCGGCGGCGGCGGCGGTGGATGGGGTATCATGAATAACAGTCGCGACGGGTCCGTCCTCACCGTCGTCATCATCTCTTTGCTTGCGCTTCTTCTTGCTGGGTGTGGCTGTGCTGGCGCTGGCTTTGCTCTTGTCTTTGCCCTTGGCTGCAGCTGGGGCTGGGGCTGGAGCCGTGAGGGTGGGCTTGGGAGTGGGCACGCCCAGAGGTGTGTAGCGGGCGCGCAGGCCTTGGGGCTGAGGCCGTGCTGGCTTCGTGGTGGAAACGGTCTGGGTGGTGGTGACGAGGCTGCCGGGACCGCCGGGTGGGAAAGTCTCGCTGCGGGTGAAGTGCATGCTCTGGTTGACGGGACGCTCAACTGTGTCAAAATGTCAGTCGTGGTGCTTCTCTTGCGGTCAGTCTAGATTATTGGACAACGGGGGCATACGCAGCGAGTACTCGTCTCCGTTCTTGTTGGGGATGAGCAGTCTGAATGACGACGAGGCGGCAGGGTTGTCGAAGGCCATGCGGTAGTCGTCGCCGTTGTGCGACAGGACGGGCAGGCCCTTTTGTGCTTCCTCCATGGGGATCGTCAGGTCCTGGACGACGGTGACGGGTAGCGAAGCTGGTGCGGTGATGTACCAGACCTGCTTGCCTTCCAACTGGGCCTTGGTGAAGAAATTGGCAACATCTGCGGCGTTGGCGCTTCCTTCCAGCTTGCGGAGGTGGAAATCGGGAGCGACGAACTCGGGCACGTCTCCGCTGTAGTGGCAGTCAGAAACCAGATTCGCACTTCTTTGATGTGATGAAGGGACAAGACTTACACTTCGGTCGGCTTGCCGCCGTTGGTCAGAGCAAGGGACTGATCGATCATCTCAACATCGCCATCTTCGTCTTCGGCCTCTTGCGGTTGCTTGGATGCTTTGGCGGCCTTCTTGTCGGCTTTGGCGGCGGCCTTGGAGGGCGCAGGCTCGGCTTTGGCGGCGGCCTTGGTCTTGGTGTCGGTCTTCTTCTGCTTGGCGGTCTTCGCACTCTCGTCTTCGCTCTCACTCTCGCTGTCGCTGTCGCTGTCACTGTCGCTCTCAGAGGAGCTCGACTCTGCCTCTGACGAAGTCTCATCCTTGACGTTCTTGGTCGCAACTGGTGGTGCGGCTTCCTTGGGAGTGGGTTTCTTCGCGTCGGGGCTCGAAGCGTCGCTGTCGCTATCGCTTGCCGACTCCGACTCGGACTCCGATTCGGACGATGTGTCGCTCTTCTTGATGGCCTTGGCCTTTGCGCCCGCCTTTTCAGACTCGGCCTCGCTCTCGGAGCTGGTCTCGTCCTCGCTCGACGAGCTAGCCTCCTTTTTGACGCTGGGCTTGGCAGCCTTCTCCTTCTTTATCGACGAAGCCAGGCCATTGACAGTAACACTGGCGGCAGCGGCAGCGGCGGCCTTGGAGGGCGTCGACTGTGGGACGGCTTTGGTGCTCTCTTTTGACTTTGCGACGGGGGTCTTGTTCTTCTGTGAGGTGGGCGTTTGTGTAAGTTTCTTGATGTCGGCAAGGGAGGAAGTGCCAACGTCCGAGTCGGAGTCGTCGCTGCTGGAGGACGTGTCCGAGTCCGAGTCGGACTCGTTGGCCTTTTTGGCGTCGAACTTGGGACCGCTTGGCTTGACAGAGCCAAAGATGTTGCTCGACTTTGCCTTGCTGGTGTTGGTGGCATGGGCGCGGAGGCTGCCTCCAGGCACTTTGGAGCCTGCCATTGTGTGAGGCGTGTGTGTGGAGTGCTGGCGATGAGGACAAGAGGTGCAAGGGCTGGCACAGAGGGCGTAGGAGGATGGTTGAAAGTGGCAGCCTGGCGTGGCGTGGCGCGTCGGTCGCGTCAAGCGTGCTCAAGTCGAGACCGCGAGGCTGTGGTGTTGCTGGGTTGACGATGCTTGGTGGGAGTATCGGCGCAAGGAAGGCCAGTGGGATTGGGTGGAACTCAAGACTGGGGCTGGAAGCTCAACAGCACAGTCAGGCCAGCCAAAGGAGAGGCTGGAGGAGGGTGCAGCACAAGAGAAACAGGGCTGGTGAAGCGTTGCGGTGTGAGTATCGGGGAGGGGTGTGAATTTTTTCTGCGCAGCTTCTTTTTCTGGTCGCGTCGCTAAAGCAGACAAAGTTCAGAGCCAGGCAGGGACGGTGTGGGGTAGCAGCCCGGAATTGGCCTTATCGATTGGGTGGCGGGGCCAGTGGGCAGGATGGCAGCAGGGTGGCTTGCAGGGGCCCGGGGGGGGGGGCAGCTGTAGGGCTACAGCCAGCCACTGGAGTCCAGCGGGCCGCCCCCCCTGCAGCCTCCAAGTGCCAGGGGACGGACTATTAATTGCTTGCAGGCTGTTGTTTCTGCTACACAGTCAGTACCCGTTGATCACGGCTGGGCAAGTCAAAAACCAACCTCACCACCATCACCACCCTCACCACCCTCATCACCACCACCAGCCAAGCCAGAAAGAATGAGTGGGTGCACATTTCAAGATCCCAACCAAACATGTCAACCAACAAGAAGAGAAAACTGGATGTTGGCCAAGGCACACAGAGTAAGGCTGTCCCCGTCCGTTTTGTTTTTTGTTTTTTGTTTTTTTAAAAAATTGGAAAAAGGAAAAAGCATTTAAAAAAAAATTGACTTGCTGACTTGGCTTGCAGTGTTGAGTGCTGCTGCACTGAGACGAAGACTCCTCGAACGGCAAGCATCCAGTTCTGCCATCTCGGAAGGCTCTGTGGGCAGCCAGCCCGAGGACCAAGCCGCCAACCCAGGCCCTTCATCTGCAGGCAGAGGCGGGCCCACAGCCAAAGCCGCCAGCAGTAGGCAGCAGCAAAAGAGAGAGAGCTCAAGGGCTCTCGAGGATGTGCTCCTCGGACAGTCTGGCGTTCTGGTCAGCGAAGACGTCGACGTCAGCGAGGCTGTGGACGAGCCTCCCAAGCGCAAGGTCGTGCAGCTGTCGTCGACGACGTTGAACAGGGCCAACAGCCAGCGCAGGGCAGACGGCACGGTCTTGCTGAGGCTTACAGACAGCAGCGAAGTACGTGGACCGCCCGTCCGTCCGGACATGGTCGCCCAGTCCCTTTGTCTCTGCGGTGCGTGCTGACTCCACCAAACATGAACAGCGACTGGTGATTCTGGGAAACTATGGCTTCCGAGTCAAGCACGGCGAAGCAAGCATCTACGGCGCCGCGCTCACGCCCTCAGACGCCATCCACTGGGTCCACGCGCCGTACTGCCACGCTCTGCCCGTGCTGCGCTGCTCCGAGAACTCCATGGTCGAGCTCCACTCCCATCCTGAAGCTCCCGCCTTGCGCAGCCTGGCGCGCCTTTCACCCACGTTCACCAGTCTCTGGAGCCGGCCCGTTGCCGAGGCGCCGTCGCAGACATGGCAGGTCCTCGGCTCCTCCGCCGACGCGCCCAAAAAGGCCATTGTCCAAGACCTCCGATCACCTCCAGAATGGAACCGCAAGACGGCACAGCTCCTCAGCACGGCCAGCGACGCCAGCGCCACCGCTCATCCCATCTACTTCCTGTGCGGTCCCAAGTCCTCGGGCAAATCGACCTATGCCCGCATGCTGGCCAACAAACTCCTCACCCACCGCGCACACCCCAAGCAGCTCCAGACGAAATGGCCCGCCGTTGCCATCCTCGACATTGACCCTGGACAGCCCGAGTTCTCTCCACCAGGCACCATCTCGCTCGTCCGGCTCGACACGCCCAACCTCTCGCCGCCCTTCTGCCACCCTCTGCTTCCCCAAACAGCGTCAATCCGCTCCCACGCCGTGGCTGCCATCACCCCGGCTTCCGATATTGCGCACTACAAAAGCTGCGTTCTCGACCTCTTTGCTCGCTATCAATCGAACGAGGCATACACCGGCTGTCCGCTGCTGGTCAATACCCCCGGCTGGATCCAAGGAAGCGGGCTGGTACTCCTCCAGGATCTCGTCTGCGCCATCCGCCCTACAGAGATCCTGTACATGTCGGAGGATGGTCCCGAGGATACAGTCGACGGGCTCAAAGCTGCTGCGGCTGCTGCTGCTGGTAGTGCTACCCACCCCACTCGTTCTTGTCCACTGACGAAGCTCCCCTCGCAATCGAGCGAGTACACTTCTCGAACAGCACTTCACCTGCGACACATGCAGGCTCTATCCTACTTCCACATCGACGCCGAGCAAAGTTTCGATATCAGCAGCAGCAATAATAAGAACAAGAACAAGGCTGGTCCGCACTGGGACGACAAACCCTTGAGTTTCACGCCACCAATTTTCGTCAAGTACTCTACCAACACCAGTAGAAGCGGTATAGCAGGCATTGTATGCTACGGCTACCAACCCGAGCCCGAACTCCTCGCAGACGCCATCAACGGAAGTATCCTGGCCATCGTCGAGATCGAAGACCCAAAGGCCTATGGCGGTTATACCCAACCGCAGCTGCGATCTGACGATACCACCAGCGCCAACACCGACACAACCAACTCACATACACACCCAGCAGCAGCAGCACCACCAAGAACCGCGCAGCACCAACACCACGAAGCCCACAGCCTTCCCTACATCCGCACCCAGACACCTCTCGACCCACGTTACTCGCACTGTCTCGGTTTGGCGCTCATTCGAGGCATCGACACGGCGCGCGGGGAAATTGCGCTTTCCACGCCAATTGCGCCGCTTCTGCTTTCCTCCTTTGATACCACCACCACCAACAACAACAACAACATCGGCGACGACGACGACGATAAAAACAAAAACAGAAAGCCTTCATCAAACTCAAAACCAATCGTCCTCATCGCCGGTAAATTCGACCAGCCCACATGGGCATATACCGAAGATCACTACCACCGAGCACTCAGAAAAACCACCACCACCAGTAGCGGCCAGGAAGAGCTAGAGGACTATGACGATAACGAGGATGATAATAGCGACGTCGAGATGCCGTGGACGGAGAAGTTGAGGGGCAACCAGAAGAGGGCTGTGGGATCCAAGGTTTGGCGTGTGAGGAGGGATTTGGGTCGGGGCGGTGGTGGTGGGGATTGACAAGGTTGAGGGGGGTGTGTATGTGTGTGTGAGTGTGTGAGTGCTCAGGTGATGGCTTTGGTCGGATATGGTGTATATCTGAATCTAGGTATTAGGTAGATATCATGGTAGATGGGCAATTCAATTTGGATATACACAGACAAGCAAAGAGTAGCACAAGAAAGTATCCGAGGCAGTAAAAAAAGTGGTTCACAACTGTCGTTCTTCCTATGTACCTAGGTAGAGGTATATACACACACACACACACACACAGATATATAATTTCCATTTGCCAACGCAGCTTGTCATGCTCCAATCGCCATTTAGTCTCCCATAGAGCCCACCTCCTTGATACCTTAAATTGCTGGTACACAACATTCTTCAATCAAATAGTGTTAATACCAGTCAACGTTCACCAAACCAAGCGAGTCGCTGAGCAAGTTGTTGGTAGCTGGTATTCGAACTCGGATTCTCTTTACCGCTCTACCTCGTCATCTTCCCATCCTCTCTTCCCAAATCCTCAAGCTACCGCAGTGAAAGCTACGCAGTTCTCCATCTCCGATCTTCTATTCTTCGGATTCTTCTACCTTTGGCCTCATTCAGCATGAATGGGCATCCAAAAAGCTTTCCCCCAACGAAGCTACGCTTTATTTTCCGTTCCCCCCCAAAAAGGTATCATCATGCCAAAACCATTCCAAAATTCAGCAGGTCAACCGACCAAACACCTGCCCAACCAGTTCACCTCGCCTGCTTCAAGCTTTGCCGCTGTGATATGCCCTTCCTATCCCATCTCAGTGCTGTGCTGTGCTGTCCTGTCCTGCTCTTCCTCGCCGACCCAGCTAGCTAGCCAAGTCTGCGCCGATAATGTCTGTGCCTTATCGTCGAGACTCCGACTAAAGTAAGATGGAGTTCTATCTAAACCTGAGTGATGACTGAATAAAGACACTACCTAATGGGGTATGAGGACAAGGCAAGGAGAACAGGCAGCTGATGAAGAAAGCCTTCCCATGCAGGCCTGACAAGCCAACAACATAAAACCAAACCAACCATCACCTTCTGCCTCTTGCTTTCTTGTTTGCCAGTCACAAGAAGAGGACTTTGATGGCCACAAATGCAGAATTGAATCGAGCAAACGGATTCCTTTTCCTTTTTATTCCCTTCCTTTTTTTTTTTGGCTGGTCTTTCTCACTCTTGAGGACATGCGAAACTTGACAGACGTTTTGTCTGAAAGCTGCTAAAGACAAGAAGGCGTGAGGTCTAGCAGTAGTAACTGGTTGAGACTCGTTGGAAGAACGTACGCGGACCTTGTCGACTAGCGGGCTAGTTTTCATCGGATGGGTGGTGGTACAAGGCCAGACAGCTCGCTTGCGAGGTAGAAGAAGGAAACAGAACGGCAAGCCTTACGATCGAAACCATTCATGAGCACTCCTTGCTCATCCTTCTCTTTAGATGGGCCCAGGGACCGGATAAGAAGGTGTGAAACTGCAGAAATCAAACGTCCGCCCATTTTTTGGATTCGTGATGTCAAAAGCGAAGAAAAGAACAAGACATTGGCGTGTCCGAAGGTCCATCTTCCGTGGGCCAAAGTCAAAGGTGTATCTCGTTCTGATGGTGCAAAGATTGACTTCGAAGAGAATGGATGGCCAGACAGAAGGCATGTAAAGGCCACGAGATGCAGAAAAGTGCAACAAGCCCATCCCGTTCATCGAAATGATTTTTCCGAAATGCGAAAAGCGAAGCGAAACAGTTCGCAGGCCTTGTAGCCATGCAAGTGTGGAAATGGGCTGGAGATTAGATCCGAGCTTCCCATATGCACCCCGGTTGAACGCCCATGTAAAACAGCCCCTGACGTCGAGAAAACACGCCTGCACAAATGAGGAAATCAGTCGGAAGGGAGGTCGAATGAGAAATTCGAGTATCGTGTTGTTATTGGAATTGTCAAAGATATTGTGTTTGCTCGTGCAGTACAAATTTGTAGCAGTCCGCCAGCGCGTCACTTACGCTCTTTGAGCCGCTTTGGAATATGTAGCGACTTGTCGAAGCTGCCTGGCACAGCCTTCCTCTTGAGGGATCGTGCACTCTCGGTGTCGGTACGTTGCTACTGACCGGTACTTTCAGGGCTCAACATGTGCACGATATCGTCCTTGTTGTCGCCAGATCCCGCAGGGCTACTCGGGATGCCGCCTTGGCTCTGGATGCTACCCATGCGCTCCATGGTTGGAGGCCTGGGAAGAGGGACTTTGGTCATCTTCTTGCCCTTCTCGGGCGTCGAAGTGGCGGCGGCACCCGGCTTGGCATCCGCTGCTTGTGCCTTTCCGGCCTCGAGCTGCTTCTTTCTCTTCTTGGCCAGCGCGATCTGTTCCTTCGGAGGTCGCTTTTGCGGGGAGACAATCTTGCCCGTGGCGCCCAGGCGAGGGCGGGGCCGCCGCTGCTTGACAGGAAGGTCTTCATCCTCCACCAAAGGTTGATCGCCATTAGCATGCAATTTGGCGAGAAAGAAGTTCTTGACAAGCCCGATCTGGCCCTGGATATTGTCCTTGTTGACAGGGTCGGCGGGAGGCAGGGCGTCAAAGAGGTCTTGCACCTCTGTGTCGACGGTCTGAATTTGTGCCTGGTAGGTATTGCGGACACGGGACTGCAAAAGGTGGAGGGGAACAGAAAGCATGTCCAATCCGAGCTCCTCCACGAGACCAAGGGCCTTGAAGCCAAAGAAGTCTTCGCCAAGGTCCTCGGCAAAATCGCCACCAACAAACTGGTCACTGCCATCCTTGAAGGCACCAGCACCGTCGGGGCCGCTGTCGTTGAGCGCGGGTCGCAGCAGGTCTGCCAGGTGAGACTTCATGCGGTCATGAATGACTCCCAATTTACTTCCAAGACGATCAACATCGTCCTTGGCATACCCCTCAATAGTCTCGAGGCTGTGTCCGTTCTCGTGCAGCGCATGCAGAATGACCTCCTCTTGAGTGAAACGTGGCTGGAACTTTGCTCCACGTTCGGCCATTTTGCCAGTCGCATTGACCTTGTCGGCCTCCTTGTAAAGATTAAATGTATGGATGATTTTGCCAAAGTAGTCACCAGCAATTTCCGTGACCACGTCGAGTGCGGAAGGCTGCAGCTCCTCAAAGCCGGCGTGGTAAAAGATTTGGGCAACAGAGCGCTTCAAAGCCGCTTTGCAAACCTCAGGAGCCATGACTGGTCCGTCTCCAGCCATAAAGTGTGGCTCAATGTCGGCTTCATGGAACGGCTCGGGCTCATACTTGGGGAACTGGTTGGCGTAGACCTGTGTCTGAATCTGCATTTGTTTAATCACGCCAATCTTAGAGCAGACTTTGCGTGTTTCCTGCATTTGACGAAGGTTTGCCTGGAACTTTTTGGTCAGGATGCTCTCAGGGGCCACAAAAAGTCCCGGCTGGATCAAGCGCAGCATGTCCTCGTGCTGGTTGATCACCTGTCCTTCGTCGTCTTCGATCCATTGCAGCTTCGGCAAGACATCTGGAACAAGATTGCTGGTTTCGTAGTAGTCTGGAAGGGCACGATCGTCTTCGACCTCCATGCCCTCAGCCAAAGTCTCGGGTAGCTTTGTAGCCGCGCTGCCGGACGGATCGCCATTAGAAAGAGCACTGTCGGCCAATTCGGCGCGCTTGGAGCTTCGCAAAACTCTTCGCATACCGGCCTTGGTCCTCAGAATGGCGGGCTCGTCAGGGTTGAGTTTGTTATCCTTGAAGATGTTGAACCGTTCCCGGGCCACCAGAGCGCGGTCTTTCTTGGTGACTTGCTTCCAGATTTTGTACTCTTCCGCTTCGAACTCTTGCTCCGCGGCCTCGCCAAGGTTTAAGCCCATTCCGTTCAAAGACGGACCATCTATTTCCATGGCGTCTGCGTTGCTGGTGCCGGACTGGCCATGTGGACCAATGGGGGTGAACGAGCCGACAGGAGGCGTGCCGAATCCATTGCTGCCGTCTGCCATTTCCGAGCCCTCTCGCCCAGTCTTTGCGAGTATGCCATTGATTTGAAGAGTCGGCTTCCCGTTACCGTCATTCGTCGGGGTGTCTTCCTTTTGATCCGAGGGGGCTGTCCTGGACTTGGTGGCTCCCTTGGTAGCGTTGCTGCGGCCGCGAGACGTAATAATGGGCTCGTCGTCGCTATCGTCGCCGCCGTCATCATCGCCTCCGTTTTGCTTCCGTCGTTCCTCGGCCTCAACTTCAGCGCGTGGTCGCACAATGATCTCAGGAATGAGCGGGATGAGCTTGTCGGCCTCTCTTCGCATGCCGTTGGCCAGTCGAGGAAGATGGTTGCTCAGGTTTTGGTTGTAGCGCAGGCAATTGTCCCAAATCAGGTTGAGATCAGCCACAAAGTCTGCCTTGGACTTGTACTGCAACTGCTTGAGCTTCTTGGTCATTGTGCCAAGATCCATGGGCTGCTTGATGACTGTGCAAGAGTTAGTGAACGATCGTGCCGACAACTGATCGGCAACCCTGTTTCGAGACCTACCAGAATAGTAGTCGGGCGCATCTCTCTTGCTGACTTTGGTCAGGAACGGCGTCGAGTACTCGGTGTGCGCCTTGAGCTCGCTCAAGACCTTGTCAAGGGCTTCGTATAGCTCCTCTTGGCCTACGCTTTCCTCGCTAGCCCACTTTGAGCGGTTCTTCCTGACCTCATTCATCAAGCTGCGCAGTTCCTGGTCGGTAGCTTGCACTTGGCTGCGCTTCATGTCGATGCGGGCAATCAGGTGCTTGAGTGTAAGGCTGGATGCGCCGAGGTTTGCGCTGCTAAGGGATCCGTGGTTCTGGCCAGAGGCATCGTTGGCATTGCCGCCGTTCTTGTCCATTTCAGCTTGGATCTGCTTCTCGGATTCTTCGAGCTGCTGCTGCTCCAGCATGGCCGTCCGGTCATTTTCGAGGGTGTAAAACATGGTGTGAAAGCTGCGCTTGGCGGCCTCTTCGGTCGCGTTGCGTGCTTCTTCAAGTTCCTTGCGTGCGTCCTCAGAGGTCTTTTCTTTTGCCTGCGATGCGCCATCGTCCTTGGCCCGTTCGCCGTTTTTGCCCGGGGATGAGACGGAGTGGACAGGGGAGCTGCCAGACTTGGACGGGGAGAGGTAGGTCTTGGCGGCAGCCGCATTGTCATTCTGGAGCTGCGTCGCAACAGCAGCGCTCTCTGCGCCGTCTTCATCCTCGTCTTCATCGTCATCGTCATAATCGTCAATGATGACGCGCTTGACCCGCTTCAGGGGAGGCTGTTGGATAGGGGTGTGGTCGGTGGCAGGAGGGATGAAGACGGCAGTGGCGGTCGGAGGGCGCCTGAGGGACTCGATGGCGGGCTCGTCGTAGTCGCCATCGTCAGCAAAGAGCGCGGCAATCTTGGCGTCGGTCTTGCGGAAGAGGTTGGCAAAGTGGACGCGTCGCTGGTCGTCGTCGTGGTTCGGGTCGGATGCCTCAGGCATCAACATGGGCGCATCTGGGTTGGCGCGCGCCTGGCCATCAACGGCAGCGTGGTTCATCTTGAGGCCGTTTCCCTGGCTGGCAGCCGGGGTTGGCCAGCCGCTGTGGGAGGATGGAAAGGACATCATGGCCCTTGATTGCCTTGAGGGAGTCTAATTGCCGGGGCGGGAGAGGCAACGCGATCGCTCCATGCGCGCCAGCATTCGGGCGGGGAGATGACCGGGTTGCGGTGGGAAAGGGCAGCTTAGATGGGCATGGGGAGAAAGAGCGACATTGACTTGGATGGCACAGCCGGATGGCAGGATGGCGCAGGTGGTGGGTGGTGAGAAACGGATGGATGAAGGGTGGGCGGATTGAGGGTGGTGATGGGTTGACGTTCGAGTTTGGGTGGAGTCCAGATCCAGATGTCGGTCGTCAGGCTGCGCAACCAGTTTCCAGCAGCTGCTGCGGACGGACTGCGCTGGGGGATGGACGTCTTGGGGGTGATTTGCAGTGGGCCGGTAGCGCGTGCTCGCTGTGGACACAGCGTCACACCCCTAAGTACAAGGTACTGTGGTCCCGTAATTACTGTGCGGTTGCACCTCAAGGTGTCTGCTGCAAGCCTGCAGCCAGAAGAGGAGCAGATGGCCACCTTGAAGTCACAGCTTCACTCGACCCAGCACTATTACATGGTTCTGTTTGAACAATCAACGAGCAGATAATTGTCCAAACCGGATCCCAGCTGCTTCGCATTTGCTTCTGCTCCAGCATCCGTCTTTGTTCCGGTGCCTGTGCGACACCAACCAGGTCCTCGAAAATATTACATAAGCCAGCCACACGTGATTGTGCAGCGGTTCTTGTCTGCCGCCGGCCTTTCACTTGCACGTGGATGGTTGCTGCTGGAGTGTACTTCAAAAAGACATGCATAGCAGCTATCAGCAGTTCCAACCGCACCGAATGCCTCTTCAAATCGTACACTCTTTGCATTGCAGTGGTGGTTCCAGTACCGTATAATCAGCGCGTAAAGCATGATGTGGGCCCATCATTCCTGGACTGTCACGTCAGAGTCTCGCGGTTGTCGATGGGAAATTAATGCCGCAAATGTCAGGCATACATTTTCATGCTGTGTCTGCGAACGTTCACGACCCTGACATGTAACCCCCCTGCAAAGCTAGCGAGGCAAGAACCTCGGGTACCTCGTTCCAAAATGTAAAGGCAAGGCCAATTGTTCCAGAGGGAGCGAGTACTTGCACAGGGGCTTCCAGGCCTGGCGCACTGCGTCTTGCAGCATCTCCGATTCCATCTCAGGGCCATATGCGGGCGCTGCAAAACTTCCCCACACACGGCGCGAGCCCAGTGCCTGGCCCTGGAGCCACAGCCGACTGTACAGGGCACAAACGCGCCTGTGGAGAACCTCCGCCTGAGCTTGGGCCAGCAAGCTATTCCCTGAAACCGCAGTGACCCCCATCGACAGCTCCCCAGCAGCCCCCAAACCCACCAAAACGGGGGACCTCGATTGCCTGTGTGCGTATCTGACATTTGCATCTAACCACAAAGTACAAGATCCCACGTCTCAGCTTTTCTTTTCGCGCGCTCTCTCTGGTTTTCCACCCTATCGTGTCCTGGTCCTTGTCCTTGCCCTCTTCCTTCTCTCAGCAATGCCTGCAGCAGCTGGAGAAACCCATCTTCTTCTACCTTGACACGGGCAAGACCAAGCGGACTCCCACCGAAAATGAGAATACGACTTCCCTTTGCAGGTAAGCTTCAGCTTCAGCTCTCCTCCCTCAAAGCCTCCGTCAACCTTCTGTCCAGCCCAGGACCAGGATCACGGTGACGGTGACGGTGACAGTCTCTCGTTTTCTCAAGTACCTACAAAACTCACACTTTGTCAACCTACAGGAGTCTTCTTCCTCCTCCTCCTCCTTGCAGGCTACGCCGGCTTGACCACCCTCCAACTCGGCCTCTACATCAACGACAAGCTCCTGCACTTGCTCACCTTCTTCCTCCTTACCGTCGTCTTCTACTGGATCGTCGACACAAACCGTCGCCGCACCCTGCACTTCACCCTCGTCGTGTGCACCCTCGGCCTCGGCGTCGGCTCTGAGTTCCTGCAGGCCTTCTTGCCCAACGGCCGCGACTTTGACTTTTACGACATTGTCGCCAACCTCGTCGGCAGCGTCGCCGCCCTGGCGCTGTGCAGCTGGTACCACAAGCGCATGCTCGAGCGGAAGAGGTCGAGAAAGACATACACTGCTGTGCCGACTGGTGAGGAGGAGGACGAGGGCGAGGTCGGTGGTGTGCTTGGAGGTGGGGATATTGAGCTTGGCGAGGGCATCATTGGGGCGCACGAGAGTGGTGTAACGGAGACCGCGGCGAATGGAAATGGGAATGGTGGGCAGCATTACCACCACCAAGGAGGTTCTTCGACAAAAGCAGCAATGTCGCTAGAAGAAGAGGTGGATAATTGGGATGAAAACGCGCCGGATGACTGGGACGCGCCGCCTCCCGAAAGTGCCCACGACGAAGACGCCAAGAAGCACCGAGCGGATTGAATTCTGCTCGATGATGGTCGTGACATTCGTTAATGTGATCCGTGTTTTCAGAACAGGACGTGTGCGGCTGCGCGGAAACTTGACTGGCACTGGACACACCTTCTTTATTTTTCTTTCTACCTGGCGTTGGGGACACGTATCACGATGGTTATGAAATTTGATGTTACCTTTTCTTCTATCTATTTACATCAATAAGGAAATTCGATGCAGACGGACCATAATGGGCTTATGAATCTCTATTCGGTATTCTCTGCCATGCTGCTGGAGAAAAGTTTTGAAGACGCTCGAGTCACTGTTGTATGCTGTGGTATGGGTGTGGGAGGCTCAGGTGTCAACACGGCATGACGCAGGATGCGGTTGGCTTGCAGGATACATGAAATGAGTCAATAAGGCTGAAAGAAGGATGTTTTCCCGTGAGATTCGCGAAACACTTGATCTATGCGATGTGGTATTTGTAGTTGTAGGATGGAGATTGTAGCATTAGGATCTGTCTGCTATTTCAGTCTGATCTAACAAGTGTACAGCCCAGTCCAAATAACTCCTTCTAGCATGTAGGTTGGAAGCACAGCAAGGCTAAATAGTCTTGGAATCTGTTGTTTTACTTTAAGAAAGAAAAAAAAAGAGGGAAAAAATAATCTTATGACAAGGGTGAACAAATGGACAACGCTCAGCACTTGTAACTTCATAAATATATAGATCCATGGGTACAAACAGATCAACAAACAAACAAACATCAAGATCTACACGATAATCTGCACCTACTACCAAAATCTACCACTCGAAACTCTCACTATGCCAATACACCACCCTCCCACGCGCAACCCACTCGCCCACAAATCCGCGCAACTGCCACCCCATGCGCGCCGGCCCGCAAAACAAGACCGCGACTCTCTCCTCTGTGCCCTGTCGAAAGACGTCGTCGACGATCTTTTTGAAGTCTGGTCTTGTGCCCATGTTGTATCTGTAGGGTTCGTCTGATTTGTCTATTGTGGCCTTGTTGTTGTTGTAAGGGCCTAATTCGACGCTTCCATTCTCGACTTCATTCACATTCTCCATCACGGCGTCCCGCGCAGCAGCCGTATCAGCCGCCACACCCGTGACATAAACATGGAATCCGTCATCAGCTGAAAGCCGGTACCTATCTGAAGCAGCGTTGCTGTCGCTGTCGCGCTCGCGGCCGCCAGAACCCAAGCCATCAACCCACGCAGCCTCACGCGCGCTACGCACAGCCCAGACCATCTCGACTTTCGCAGCGTGCGGCGCATTCTCAGCCAGCAGCGCGCGATACAGCGGAATCGTGTACGTGGCGCCCACGCCGCCTGCTACGAGCAGGATGCGGTCGTAGCCTTGGCCATCTGCTGCTGTGAGGTGAGAGTACAGCGATGAGACGCCGTAGGGGCCTTCAATTACGAGAGATGTTTTTGTTATGCTGCTGCTGCTGCTGCTGCTGTTCCTGCTGGGGCGGGTGGTGTTTTGTTCGTCATTTTGTAATTGTTGTTTGTTTTCCTCACTCGTGGCAAGTCTTTGCAGTGTCGAGGTTGTGGGCCCACGCTGTGGGCGCACGAGCAGAGTAAGTGTGCTGTTTTCTGCATTGACAGCAGCGACGGTGAAGGGGTTATACAGAAAGTCGTGCACAATATACTCTTTCAACAGCTGACTTTGCTCCAGCCGTGAGGGGCCAGGGATCTGGAGGTAGACGTGTCCACCGGGCATCTGAGCCAAGCGGGCCACTTTATGCGGTGGCACTTTGGCCGTGATCTTGACGAGGCTCGTGCCTGCGACAGTCTCGACTGTCGCGGATGCCGTGACGGTGTCAAGCTTGCGCGCCACCACGTCAGCCACAAAGACGAGCATGGCCTCGGCAACAAAGACGCGGGCGCCGCGCGCGTGGAACCAGATCAGCGGCGGGATGGCAAGAGCGACGACAAGGTGGGTGATGAAGAAGACGCGGTACGAGTAGGTGCGGATGAGCTTGATGGCTGTACCGCTAAGCAGCGTCATGCTCAGAATGCCAAGGAGGCCGGTCTGTACAGCGCGCGAGTTGCGCAGCTTGTCGAGGACAGCGTTCCACTTGATGAAGTAATTCATGTACAAGCAGGCGTGCAGGAACAAGAGGAGGTAGATGATGCAGCCTAGCGTGCGGTGGAAGCGGTTGACTTGCTCGTGCGAGGAGTGCAGCACATAGGCGATGGGGTTGAGGCTTTTGAGAGCCAGGAGGTACTGGAGAGGAAGCTGTGAGACGCCAATGATGCCGAGTCTTTTCGTAAGGTGGAAGTAGTCTAGATTGGTTGTTCTGCATGTCAGTGGAGGAGCATCAACTGACCAGTGCCTAACAACAAGATTGCTCACCGCCGTGTGTCTCGAGGACGGACAAGAGGCCCATCCAAGCGCCCCATGCCAGTCCAAACACCCACTCGTCCCTGCGGCCCCACGACTGGCCGAGAAAGACGACATCGGTTCCAAGCCACCACGCAGCCAGCCGGTACCGCGTCTCCCAGGCTCCAAGCGGGCTCCTTCGCCGGCTCTTGCGTAGTGGTGAGTCTGGCACCGCCGCGTAGTTGGTCTTGCGGCTCTCGACAGCCCGAAGGATCCATCGTGCGAGCCTGTACACGAGGATCAGGAAGATGGGCCCAAAGGCCGACAGCTGTGCGTAGCCTGCATATCTGTCGAGCGTCTGCCGTCTTAGCTGCTTTGCGTCGTCGTCTAGCGAGAGGAAGGCCCACGGCCCAGTCATTGTCGCTTAGTTGCTGGCTAATTTTGCGAGATCGAGGTCGTTGAACGGCGATGCAGATGGAGTTGGGCAACGAGACATTGCTGTGCGAGAAGACAGCTGACAAGTAAGTGAGGAGACGAGCTCCTAGAAGCAAGGTAAGCAAAGAAAGAAGGATCAAGGACGAGCGGTCTGCATATGCTGACGGACCAAAAAGGCCGTCAAAGGTTCAAGCCAATTCAACCACTGATGCGGCGATAGCGTACTATGTAGTCGACTTGCCGGACTTGGAGAGACCAATCACTAATTGTGGCTTACGCACCCCAGCAGCTCGACGCGCTGTGGACCCTTGCTTCAGGCGGTTGATAGCCCCAAGGAACCCGCTGTACCCGCCTGAGCCAGCCACTGACGGGTCCAGCATCCAGTGATTGATGACAAACAGTCGGACTTTTGGGTCGCTTGTTGGAGAAAGAGTGTGGCTCTGGAAGTCCGTTCGATTAACGTCTACGACCAATACTTTGCATACTCACAATCAACCTCGCATGGTGATATGGCATCCGTCTCGTCAGTAACTCTAGTTTCCTGGTTGCGAGTCGCGCGACTGCAACTATTGCTCATCTACAGTCATCTTGGTCATCGCAAATTCAGTCGAATCAAGCCAATACAGCAGCAATACGTAACTTCCAAGCACACGAGCTTTGCTTGGACATCAATAAGGAGTATATCAATCTGATAACAAAGTACCCGTGTACCGGAGATGCGAACGGGTCGTACAGAAGTATCTTTGTACTTGCCCATCTAAGCGATGCGCCCCACGTGGCTCGATGCTACGCCATCCTAGATCCTTGCTAGCCTGCCAGATCCGCGACAGGGACAGCTCAGCGTAGAGAACACTCAAGCTGTGCCAGTTTATTACCTGCCTCGGCACTATTTCAACGTCGTCCAATCAGTACCACCACCACCGCCACCACCACAATACACCACAACAGAAACCATGGCCCAGCCCTACAGCACCCCGCTGTCAGACGACATGCGGCTCGACGACTACCTCGACGACAAGCTGCAATATGCAGCCGACCTCGACAACCTCGACGACCTCCTGGCCAGCGTCGAGGAACAGCGCCTGCAGCTGCAGTCGCAGCTTGACGACGCCTCCAAGTCTCTCCAGTCTGCCCGCCAGTCCGCCGACGAGCGCCAGGCATCGCTGCAGCAACAAATCGACGACTTCCAGGCTCTGCAGCAGGACATCGACCTCCGTCTGCAGATCGTCGCAGCCTCAGACGCGCCCGACGAAGCGATCCAGCGGCTCGAGGCGCCCATGCGCAGACTGGCCAAGGTCGATCTCGCCCATAAATACCTGGTGCTGTTGCAGGATGTCGAGGATCTCCGCATAGAGGCGAGGAGCCACTTGCCAAAGAGCCCCAAGGCTGCGCTCGAGCCCTACACCAAGCTGAAGAGACTAGCGGCGTACTTGCAAGAGCTGCAGGTCGAGGCGGATGGCGCAGCTGTGCACCTCGTCACACACGTTGCGGCCATTGCGGACAGCCTGTGGGAAGAAATGAAAAAGACCATGTGGACCGAGATGGACGGCATACTGGCCAAGAAAGGGTGGCCCAAGAAGGTGGACCCCCAGTCTGAAGTCGACGACGAGTGGAGGGAGGGTTTTGAGAAGTCAATTGACTTGCAGGTGCCCGAGATTCTCTACTCGACTCAAGTCATCACCCTCTTGCCAATGGAGGTGATGGCGCAGAACTGGGTCAAGGAGTTCAGATACCACTTTATGAGCGACAAGGAGACGAGCAACCCGCGCAACATTGGAAGCCAATGCTTTCCCTGGGTCCTCACGCAGCTTGAAGAGTGGGACGACTTTCTTCGTGACAACTTTGGTTACATTCTCGCCACCAGGTTCGCCGACACTGCAGTAGCTGACAAAATGGTCTACATGGATCCGACGTGCGCCCTCATCACCTCGCTGCTCCCGGTGTTGCGCGAGAAAGTCCAGCACGCAATGGACGTGGCACTGCAAGACCCTGCTTTTCTGAGCAGTCTGATGGGCCAACTCATGACGTTTGACGACGACCTGCGGAAGCGATTCAATTACGACGGCGGCGATGTCGAAAAAGGCTGGGGTGGCATAACCTCCGAAGTCCTGGACAAGCACTTTGACATCTGGCTCAAAGCAGAGAGAACCTTTGCCCTGGAACGCTACCAGGTCATCATGTCCAACCCAGAGGCCCGCCAAATCGACTATGACTACAGCGGGCCCGGCAAGACCAAGCCGACGTATGGCGCAATCCGGATGATTGACCTCTTGCGCTCGGTAACCAGCCAGTACGACCGCGTCAAGCGCTTCTCCCACCAGCTGCGCTTCCTCATCGACATCCAGCTTGCGATCCTGGATCAATACCACCACCGACTCCGCGATGGCCTTGATGCGTACAACGCCTCGACCTCGCTGGCCTTCAAGGCCATTTCGGGCGCAAGCAAGGAGGACCTCGCGGCACTGGAAGGCACAGGCGCATTCGAGACGCTCTGCAAGGTATTCGGCAGCTCCGACCACGTCGTCAGTGCTCTCAAGGAATGGAGCAACGAGGAAATCTTTGTCGAGATGTGGGAGCGGCTGCAAGCGCGCGCCCGAGGCGGAGAGGACCAGGCGAACCTGGCAGGCGGCATGAGCCACGAGCAAGTCAAAGACCGCACGTCGCAGAGCATGGGGCTGACGGGTGACGGCGGGATCCTCTTTGACGAGACAATCAAGGCGTACATTGCGCGCCGGCAGCAGGCTGAGGACTGGCTTGTGGCTGCGGTGCAGGACTCGCATGCCAAGGCGTTCCGGCCGTATATCCAGCGGGTACAGTGGACGACGATTAGCGAGGACGGAGGCCCGATTGATCCGTACGCGCTTGCTATTACTGCCGAGTTGGATGAACCGCTTCGGGTGAGTTTTATTTGGTGCTTGCCTGACAAAGCCTGCTTGCCTCTTTTGACAACCCCTTTTCCTGCTTCTCGTAAACACAGCAATCAACTTCCTCTTTCTCCATTTCCATTCCTTTCCTTTCCTTTCCTTTCCAGCCCATCACGGTCAAATAGAAAAGCTAACCCCACCCGGCCCAGATTCTCAAACGCAATCTCGACTTCCTCTCCCACGCCCTCAGCACCGCTGTCCTGCGGCGCCTCCTCCGCCGTGTCCTCGCCAGCCTACAAGACAACCTGTATGAAAACGTGCTCGCGGCCAACCGCTTCACAACCCTCGGCGCCGCGCAGTTCCTACGCGATGTGCACGCTGTGTTGAGCCTTGTCGATCGCTACGTCCCTGATGCGTCGGCTGCTATGGCGTTTTTGGCCGATGCGGTGAGGCTGTTGAATTTACCTGTAGATATCGGAGGAAGTGGTGATGAGTTTGCTGGGTGGGACATGGAAGATGAAGAAGATGGAGAGGGAGGTGAGAAAGACGGAGGTGACGAGGCCGGAGAGGTGGCAGGGGAGAAAAGAGGCGAACTAAGCCTGAAAAGGGTAAGTGACAGGATCTTTGTGGACAACACCGAGGCGAGGAAGGTATTGGAGGAGCTGGGGCTGGAAATGCTTGAGCCGCAGCACGCGAGGAGGATTGTGCAGAACCGGGTCGAGAATAGTGATTAGACTTGATTGTGAGTATGCTGAGACGGTCCGAGGCCACAACAGATATGAGCAAGCGCCTTGGTATATACTCAAGTATAAAAGAGATATGTTGGAATAGTATCTGAATCCCTCTGCTCACTTCCATCATCATCGTCACTGAATCACCGCCTACCCAATCGCCCTCCTCGTCATCTCCACAACCGCAAACGTTCCTGCACTGACAGGCATAGCCCTCAACAATGTCGGTCCCAGGCCCCTCCAAAAGCCCGCCATACCTTCCTTGGCCCACGTCTGCGCAAAGCAATCCCTCATGGTCTTGTACCGCATCTTCTCTCCAAACCCGTCCGTCTGCATCTTGCTCTTGACGACATCGAGCGGGTAACTAGCCAACCACAGAGCCTCGCCCGCCAGCCCGCCGTAAAACGCAATCTTGTATGCCGGGATCGCCTCGCGCGCAACCTTGTTGCGCTTGGCGTCCATGTTCATCAACCACTCAAATGCCAGGAACCACACGCCGTACGCTTGTGCCTCGCGCAGCACCGTGACGGCTTCGCCGCGGTACAGACCCTTGAAGAGTCCGCCGCCGGGCGCGGCGATCAGTTTGCGCACGCAGTCGACGGGGCCCGCGTAGAGTCTGTTTGCGGCGCCGTGGGGCTGGGTTTGCAGGCGGATACGCACGTGTTCGATCGGGCCGGAGATGACGCTGTTGGCGATGCCGGCGAAGGCGCCGGCGGAGTAGTACTGGGTGTAGGAGAGGGGTGCACCCGGGAGTGCGCCCGAGAGGGTAGTGTTGCGGTCTTCGAACCAGCGGCGGGCGGCGTGGAAGCCGCCGAATTGGACGGACACACAGGCGCCAATGCCGAGCAGAGGGGTCAGGGTGCCTTTGTAGAAGGCAAGAGCGCCTTCGTTGCGGTAGATGGAGGTCGCGGCGCTCAGGGCGGTGGTGGGGGTTGTGGCTGTTTGAAGGCGGACTTTGACAATGTCGAAGGGTTGGCCTGAGAGTTTTTGTGAAGGGGTTAGCTTGGAGATTCGGAGTTCATGTGCAGAGGGTTGTGAGAGTGGACATCGCTGTGGCTTTGGTGTCTGCATTCTCGTCCCTTGCTTGCTGTCTGGCATCCAGCACTTTGCTTTCCGCCTCACCGCACATCGGCACACCCAATCTCACCACCACCACCACCACCACCACCACCACCACCAACAACAACAACAACAACAACAAGAAACTCACCCAGCAGAACCTGCGCAACACCACCCGCAGCACCCGAGAAGAGATCCTTGACCGTCTGCGCCGCACCACCGCCCTCATGCGGGTGCGCGTCCAAATCCGCTGCAGAGTCCGCCATGGTCCTACTGTCGTCGAAACCCCGCGTGCGCGTTGTTCGGTAGCTGAGAATGGACCGGCTGGTTTGAGATTGAGAATAGGTACAATTGAAATGCCTCTGGACTGTCTGCTGCTGTTTTCTGGTTTGTTTGAGAGGTTACCGAGACGACAGGTGGTGCTGTGTTGAGGAGAGACAAAGAGAGAAAGGCAACAGTGAGTTGCGTAGTAGGTGAGTGCAACAAGACGAGCGCCTGACTGAATAGATGAATAAATGAATAATTGAGGAACGTCACTGCAAAAAGAGGCCGAAGCCGGTCCCGATAAGATTGAGCACGGCATTGATAGGCGCTAGGGCACTGAAAAGGGACCCTATCATCCCCTGCTGTGCCGAGACGCCAGTGGTGTGCTACAGGGGCACTAGGATGAAGTTAGCGCCTCGGCCATTGCGATAGACCCGTGCTTTGGACCCTGATCACAGAACAGGCTCAAGAAGTGCAAGAATGGACTGTAAACGTTATCGTCACGCTGCACCGTAACGAACAAGTATATGGCACTGCTGGGTATCCACAATATCTGCACTTGACTGACCGCATTCTCTACATGGGTGACAGCATCAAAGACACTCATCACTTTCGGCCCTGCGCCTGCTGATGCATCTGGATGGCCTCCTTCAACTTGCCCACCACCTCAGGCTGGCTGCTAAACGCCGTCTGCAGCATCTCCTCGAGGTCTTTCTCCACCTTGACCAAGTTCTTACCAGCAGTCTTTCTCCCCTTGCCGTCACCAAGCAAGTCTGCCCACCGCTGGGTGAATCCCACAATGGCCTGCCGCAGCAAGGTATCCAGCTGTTCGCTTGCATCTTGGTGATCTGGCGCTGCCGCTGTTGCCGCCGATGCTGCGCCGCCGCCGCCGCTGCCGCCGCCTCCAAGCAAGGGCGTTGCCATTGGCGACCACAACGACGCTGCTGCGCTGGGTATGAAGCTGCTGACGTAGCCCACCAGGCTCTGCGGCGTGATATTGTTCCAAATCTGGCCAAAGTGCTCCATGTCCGCTTCCTGGTTGCGCACGTCGCCAATCTCGAGCGACACCAGCTCATTTTTGATGATCAGAAGATTCTTAAGCATGAAGAGGTCGGGGTCCGTAGCTGTCTTGGTCGACTTAATGCGCGCCTCTGCCCGCTGCAGGACTTGGATCGTTTCCTTGACAATCTTGTATACCACCGGGCTGTTGCGTTGCTGTTTCATTTGACAGTTAGTGAGACGTTCGTTATGTTGACCAAAGTAACAGGGGACTTACACATCGCTCCTTGGGCATGGACTGGTCAAACATGACCAACAACTCGAGAGCTCGCTTGACCGGCGGGTATGCATTTGACGATGCGACCCCATCCACGACAGGCCCGACCTTGAGTTCGTCCGGTAGCACCGCGACCTTGGAAATTGACTTGTGAATCTCAGCCTCAAATGCGGTATCTGTAAAGATCCACAGATGTTCCGCAAGCAACCTCGCCGCCAGTTCCTGGCAATGTCTGGTAAACGCAGACGCTTCTTCATCGTAGTCTGAAATCAAGTACTCGTTTGTAATCCAGCCTAGTATATTGCAGAGTGTTTGGAGCTCGGCGCCATGCAAGGCAGACTGCAGAGTATGCGCAATGGGGACAACATTGGTGGCATTGACCATGACTCTCTGGTGCGACTTGAGCGTCACAAAAGCCGAATTGGGGTCCGTGCTGTAGTGTGGCTCAACAGCGAAGATTTTGGCAAACAACATGGCTTCGTTGTAGGACCGTTCGAAGCACTGCTTGACGTAGTTGCGTGACGCCGTCTCCATTGACACTTCCTTGGCTTCCTTCTTGAACACATCCAGGTCGTGCTGGATAATCGGCCTCAAGTCACGGTCTCGCGCAGCAATATATGCTTGGAAAATGTTGTTGGCTGTGTTGGAGTAAATGTCCGAGTTGGTCCCAGACAGGGCGTTCCCAGACTGGTCGTACGCCTGGTGTACCACTTTTTGCACATTTGGGATCAGCGCATACGAGTCGAGCATCATTTCCTCAAAGCGACCGTATGCCAGCGCGTGGCGCGCAGACTCGGACTTTGTCGCTTGAATCTGCCTCGATATGTCTGCCGAAACCCTGTCGAGACGATTCTGCAAACCGACTTCGAGCAGGTGCAGTGCCTTGGTGAGCAGAGACTGGTACCGCGCCAGATAAGACTCGGCATCGCGGTACGATGGGTTCTTCTCCATAAAAGCAATACAGGCGTCGAGGTTATTGAGAGTCTCGCCAAACGACTCGTCCTCAATCTGCCGGCCTGCACCGGGCCCGTTGAGACGTCGAGTGACGTTATCAATGTAGGCATAGTAGTGCAGTTCAGTGCCCACCTCATCGGCCAATTTCTCCAGGCGTGTCTGTTCCGAAAGCAGGCCTTCACATTGCGACTGGAAGGTGCTTGTTTGCTCCTCGACGCCGCGGAAGGACTCGGAGAGCGACGCGAGCAACTTGAGGGCACTGTTGGTGTCCTCAATCAGCGTATCAAGGTGACGCTCCGTCAATGCCAGCTGATCGCCGTATAGGGTGTACTCTTGCTGTCCTGCATCCAGCAGCAAGTCGTCTTCGAATGTGTCGATGGTTGTGATTTCGTGGTCATCGTCGATAGTCTCGCTTCCTGGTAGGGCGAGCGCTTCCAGACCTAGGTCTCGTTTGTTTGTCTTTCTTATCTTCTGAGCAGCATGTTCGTGGCCCAGAGCCTCTGCTCTCATCAGGGTGTAAAAGTCGGAAATCGAATGAGCTCGTCGTGGTGGACGGGCGTCCAAGGGATCGTCATCGTCCTCTTCTAGCAGTTCCTCCAAGTCTTCGGTCACCTCGTTGGTCCCATTAGGTCCCTGTCAGAGTGTTAGACAGCAAATCAATCGTCCATGCAGTCCTGCAAGTATTTACACACACTTGGCTGCTGAAGCAGAGACTCGCGCCGACGATGGCCGTAGCTTTGGGAGGATATGCGCTTGTGCTGGGGTTGAGGCTGCTGCTGCTGTTGCTGCTGCTGCTGGAAGTCTGGAATGTAGTTGTACCACGAGTCTTCGTACATGGTGGCAGCGATCGCAAGCGGTGTAGGATGGGAATTGGCGTGGTAGATGTGGAGAGAGGCAGCGTCGTCGTCGTGGAAGGTTGAAGTCGGAAGTTGAAGGTGGGAATACCAAACAGCCTAGAAGACGGGCAGCCCCAGTCGCGGGCGCGTGGTTGCCAGATTGCACTGCAGCCCCCTCCGACTCGGCGGGTACTTCAGCAGACAGCGGGTCTAGCTGGTGTGGATCGTCCCGTTGAATCGCTGCGGGGATCTGCTAGCACTGCTCAACAGGCCTGAAGCTGCTGTGGCAGTTACAGTAAAGTGCACTGCTACTATAGCACACTGCAAGTACGTACCTGAGCTTGGGTGCCGTGGGTGCTGTAGATGTACCTCAGTACTGTGGGGTAGCTCCCCAAAGTCAAAAAAGTGGCAGACGCTCTTCCACTCACAGCTCAGGGTTTAGTAACGCTGTGCATGACCTCACCACTTGCACTCGAAGGCGTTGAAGGGTTTCGACTTTCTGCTTGTCAAACACTTTTCTATTCTCGATAAAGAGACAAAAGCCCTCAGAGAAATGCCTTGATGCGTTGTGCTCTGCTGAACCATCGCCAATCAAGCAGCAGCAGAATCCCTTTCTGATCCGCCTCCTCCGCCTACACCATGTCGGCTCTTACATCCAAGGCTGCGTTGCGAGGCTCGACTTCTTTCTCACCTAGAGTTGCTATTACCAGACAGGCCAGTCAAAGTCGTGTAAACTTCTCTCAGAGAATATTTCGTCGCCATGTGAGCTCCACGCCACGCGACGAGGTCCCGCAGGGCCGTTTGGGCTTGGGCCGGATCCTCGGCGGAGTTGCTGCGGGTGGCGCCATGGTCGGCGGCGCTGTCTATCTCTACCCCACGCTCTTCGGACAGACCACTGGCGACAGTATTCCCCAGGCCGAGATCGAGTTTGAGAAGAAGCGCAAGCGCTCGCGCAACAAGGACATAAACCGCGATCTGCTCTCGTCCCAGCACATCCAAGTGAGGAAGAGCTGGGAGAGTCCAGGCGTTTATGCGTGGGGCAATAACGCTGGACGTGCCGTGGCTCCCGACTCCAAGGAAACAATTATCAAGACACCCCGTCGATTAAGCTGGTTCGATGGTATGCTGCTGCGCGATCTCAAGATTGACTCGGCATTTGGTGCCGCCGTAACGGAGCAAGGCGACCTTGTTCAATGGGGCACAGGATACTCGCCCGAGAACCCTGGCCCAGCCTACACGCTTCGAGGCAAGGATATTATCAAGCTGGCGATTTCGCGAGACCGCATCCTGGCTCTGTCCAAGAGCGGCTCCGTCTACTCGCTGCCAGTGTCCAAGACGGACCAGCTGGGTGGTGCCAAGCCAAGCGAGACCTCGTCCTATCTCTCTTTTTGGTCGAGTCCCGGTTCCAACATTCACTACCGCCAAATACAGCCTTCCAACCTCGGCTGGGGCGAGAAGATTGTCGATGTGCAGAGCGGCCTTGAGCATGCGCTACTGTTGACCTCATCCGGCCGCGTCTTTTCCGCCGCCTCAAGCACTGAAAGCTACCCTTCTCGCGGCCAATTGGGCATTTCTGGTCTGAACTGGAACACAAGACCACAAGGGCCCATCGATCAGCCTCTTGAAATCAACAGCTTGAAAGGCTTCAAGGCGCAAAAGATTGCGACAGGAGACTACCACTCCCTGGTTCTCGACGACCAGGGCCGCATATTCGCATTTGGCGACAACTCGGTCGGCCAGCTGGGTTTCCCCGCTGTTGCCGATGCGACCATTATTGACAGCCCCTCCATCCTCCCTCTCAACAACCTCTACCGCGGCACAGACATGATTGCCAAGGTGACGTCCATTGCAGCCGGCGGCGCCAACTCCTTCTTCACCGTGGACGCCACACGGAATCCTTCATCCTCGCCAACGTCCTCGTCATCTGAGGTCGTTGCCCCCGCACGCACGCTGGGCAAGGTCGTAGCAGACACATGGGCCACAGGCGAGGGCATCTACGGCTGCCTCGGCACCGGTCGCTGGACACACATTTCAGACAAGCCGGCCAAGATCAAGGCCCTGTCTGGTCTCTTCGAATGGGACGAGAAAGCCAATCAGGTGATTCCCATTCGCCTGTCGCGGCTTTCGGTAGGCGCAACGCACACGGCCGCCGTGATGGACAACGTCACGTACTTGGATGCGTCTGGCACCACGGGAGCCAACGACACCAACTGGGGCGCAGACGTCATGTGGTGGGGCGGCAACGAGTACTACCAGTTGGGCAATGGCAAGCGCACGAACGCGAACGCGCCGCTGTATATTGCGCCGCTTGACGGTGGCGCGGCCGATGCAAAGGCCGGAAGGAAGGGCGAGGAACACAGGTTCCAGATTACACCGCGGCAGACGGTGCGACTGGGTGAGGGTGGAAAGGGCAGGAAGGTTAGCTTTGAGCAGAGGGTGGAGTGCGGACGGTACGTGACGGCTGTGTATTCTGGAACGTGAATGGCAACGGGCGGGTGGCTTGCTTGCTTGTTTGTCTGGTCACAGCAGCTGAACAAGCAGGCAAGCGACAAACGAACGAACGTACGAACAAACAACTCCTTACAAGACGATTCTCCCATCGTCTCATGTGCCATGTGCTACGGGGATTATAGGCGTTGTTGGGTTTGTGGTATTATTTGCATACTGACAAGGCGGGACATGCCGTCTGATTCAAAAACATTGAAATATTAGCTAAACAAATTGTCTTGCGCTTGATATTCGTTCGAATTTGATGTCACTTGTCATTCATTGTATGTATCTCCTTGATGAAATACACCGTCGCTTCGTTTCCCCAGTCTCCTAGGTTGTCTGCGATAAAGTACCGAATGATGCTGATTTGGTTTCAATATCAGGCTACTATGCAAATGCAATGCGCGTCAGGTTCCGTATAAAGCCGCGGGCCATCTTGAGCAAGTGACGCAGAATGATACTCTCATTGAGGATATTGCGTCGATGGCTTCGTATTGTGAGTACTTGGTAGGTTTGGCGAGGCTTTCAAGGCACCGTATGACAGGAGAGCATTCAAAAGAATGTTTGAGTAACATTAAAGATATGTCTCGAGGTAAGAAAAATATAAATTTGGGCAAAAAACACCTCTCTCCAACAAGCCAACGTAACGCTGGCTGCAACAGAAGCCTTGGCGCAACCCACTTTAACCTTCGAGCGCAGCGATCAATACGTGCTAAATGGATGCGACTGGCGGATCCTTAGCGTTGCATTGATTTGATGGATGGCTTCGTTTTGGTGGTGCAAATAGAAGAAGAAAAGAAAAAGGAACCAAAAAAGGGTGTGGTTTGTTCTGTAACGGCTACTGGTGAGGTGAAGTAGAGCATACCCCACGCCGTGGCATGGCTTCTGCGCAAAAGTGGTGACGCATGGTGTACTCAGTACTTAGTGCCCCACTGATACTGCCAGGTTCAGAGGCCAACGCCCCTGTTACTCAGTGACAACCCTCGTCCTCGGCCACATGGCCAGCTCGAGCTAGCAGCTGGGGACTGGGCGATCCTTCCCGGAGCTGATGAGACGCGACAGGTCAAGCTGGGCAAGGTCGCAACTGGCTTGATGGTGTCGAGGGAAAAAGAAGGCAAACAGGGTGATCCATTCATTGTCCCAGCAGACGTTGCCCTTTTTCTGGAATCCTCTCTTTTCGTTCCCTTCCTTGGCTTTATTGGGCCACGTTCATTTTGCCCACCTCTGGCTCTTCCTCTTGCTTTCTCGACTCTGTACTTTCGGCGCTCGTGTTGCGTCCTCTGACTTGCTGCACGTCCATCCACCCAGCCCACGAGGCTCCTTTCTCGTCTGCTTGGCTTCCTTTTCTGGGCCCCTTGCAGCGCATCATTTCCGGTAATGTCGCGAGTCCCGCGGCCTTGTATTTTTTTTTCCCCGTTCTTTTCTTTCCTTTGCTTTGCCCTTCTCTTTTCTTCTTGTATGACTGGGCCATTTCTAATCTTGCTGCGTGCTGTCAACAGCTGATGCGACTGCGACTGCGACTGCGACTGCGACTGCAACAACACCGCCAACAACAACAACATCCATTCATTCTCTTGCGGTTACGCAGCAGACCTCCAAACAGCAGACACGCGAGGCATTGCCAGTGTCAGGCAATCAAATCAGTCACCTGGGTGAAGCATCACCGTTCGTGACTACCACTTGGCTTCTCGGCTGGCTGCATTGCATTGCTTGTGCATGCCCGCTGGCGCGCATTCACCTCCTGCAATAGCCGCTCACGCCACCACGGTGCGGCTCACTCGCAGCCTCGCTAGCAGAGAAGACGCAAGTCAGTCCCTCGTGTACGTACCGACCACTGTATCAGCCGTCGATCCTCACATGGCAGCTGGTCAGAGGGTCTTTGCGGGTCCCGTTGCTGTGGCTGTAGCTGAGGTTGCATCAGGCTAACCCGGCCGCCCGATCCAGACAACCCATGGAAAAGCAAAAGAACAAAGAACAAAGAAGCAAGGACGGAATCGAGAAAACAAGCCAGGAATTCCAAAGCCACAGCCCTTTACGCGCGCTTGTGGCGCCAAACACGACTGCCGGGGCTTCTGGGAAAAAGAAAGCTTGCGTGCAGTGACGTTGTCTCGACCCACACTGTTGATCGACACGATACTTTGCGCTTCCACACCACCACCACCACCACCACCACCCCCCACCCCCCGGTTCGCACGAGGACGCGCGCGTTGTGATCTTTCAAAAGTGCCCTTGTTGCTGTTGATGCGACGACCGCCAACCAACAACCCACGACCACACCAATCAACCCTCGGTCGCCTACCACACCAGCCTGACTTCTGCGCCCAGCTGACGCGGTTTCACTGGCGCCACTCCTCCTTCGCCCACCCTGCTCCAGGGCGCCACGAGCCTCGGCAAGCCTGCTGCCCTACCTCGGCCTCGGCGTGCTCACCGTCTTCGTCTACTCCCGCCGACTCTTCTTTGGCAGGCACGGCCTTGCCATGGACCGTATCCGGTCTGGCTTCCATCGGAAGTCTCGAAAAGACCCTCCCGCCCGTCCGACCATTATCACAGACACGTCCGCCCTCCCTGTTCCCAGCAACCGCAGTTCTGGCACAACAACACCCGAGCCAGGAGCCCAACGCTCACCTCTCCAGCTTCCTCCCCTGTCGAGCAAGAAAACTTCGCCCTTTCGCAGCCTGCGCGACCTCAGCCGCTCTCATAAACGCGCTCGATCACCCGCCTCGGGCTCTGAGCCTGCCAACTCACCGACAACCTCGGGTCCAACCTCTGCCTTTGGCCTAGCACCTCGCGACAGTCCCATGGACAAGATGGTCGTCTCTCCACATCCCCTGAGCGCCGTCTCGCGACACGGTCACGTCGGTACTACAAGGCAAAAGGAGGACGAGCGATGGCCAACGACGCAGCCGCAGCAGCTACAACAACTTCAAAAGCAAGAGTCCAGAATACCGTCATTTCTAACGTTGTCGACCCAAGAAATCGACGCAAGGTTTCAAGAGATTGTCCAGATGGAGAATGTCCGCGTAGCCAGAGGCAAAGTGAACGTATCACCAGACTTTCGCTGGGCACTTGTTGCAGGACCGCACCTACGCAAGCTGGACCGTTATGTCAATATCCAGCCATGGCAAAATAATCGTGTCAGGTTACGCGTACCGCGGGGGAAACAGGAATACATCAACGCTTCTCCGGTCACGCTCTACCCTTTGACCGCAGGCCACCCAAAGTCACAAAGATGTTCTGAAGATGGCGCCAGCGCCAGTAATTTGAACAATACCACCGTCAAGCCAGATCAGTACATTGCCATGCAGGGACCCAAGCACAAGACGACGGATCACGTTTGGCGCATGGTGGTTGAACAGCTCGAGAGTCCGGCCGTCATGGTCATGTTGACGGAAACACACGAGGCGGGCATGGAAAAGTGCTACCCCTACTTCCCTCGCAGCCCCAACGATGCCCCGCTCGAGGTCGGTCGGAAAAATGAGTTTGGCGACGGGTTCCGGGCCAGTGTGCGCTGTGAGACTATCGAACCGACGGAAGCAGGTGATGCGATTGAGCTACGGAAGCTGGTTATTAGGGTATATAAAAATAAGCCAAGAAATGAAACCGCAGTCAACAGTGGCTTGATTGCGTCAGAGAACAAACAGGTTGTGGAAACTGCGACGACGACCGCCTCTGTTGACGAGAGTGGCGATGTCAACATGCTTTCACCGGCAGTGAAACCTGCTGAGCTCGAGGAGGGCACTGCTGCGGCTGGTAATGACAGCGGATCTGCCAAGGTGTCGGCGGAGTTGGCTCATCATCCTTCTATTGAGGGTCAACACTCGCACGGCACACCCGAGACACCGCACCAAACGTCATTAGATCCCACCAATGAGAACATTGAGCCGGCCGTCGAAGAATCACAACAAAGTGGGCCACGACCATCACCACAACCACAACCACAACCACAACCACAATCACAGCCAGAAGAGGAGTACGAAGAGCGCATCGTCTGGCATTTCCTCTACAGGAAATGGCCCGATTTCGGCGTTCCAGCGCTCCAAGATCTCGACAGTTTCTTCACGCTCATGCGTCTCTCGCGCCAAAAGAATGCCAGTCCGTCGAACCCCCGGATTGTACACTGCAGTGCTGGTGTTGGCCGCAGCGGCACCTTTATTGCGTTAGAGTATCTCATGCGCGAGCTAGAGGCGGGTGTGCTTGAAGATTGGGATGCTGTCGGGTCGCTGGCTTTGGCGAAAAAGAATACAGGTGACGAGGCGGATGTCAATGATGCTGCTAGCACGGAGGGTCATGATGGGCATATCATTGCCAGTACTGGTACGACTGCTCCAGCCACTGCTACTTCTGCTGCCGACGCCAATGACGACGACGCTGCGGATAAGATGGAGGTAGAAGTAGAGGGACAACCGCAACAGCTACAACAACCACAACAACAGGCACCGCAATCTTCCAGCGGCGAAGATGATCATGATGAGGAAGATGACGATGTATACGAGACGCGCGAGGCCTCTCAGTACGATCGCGAAGATCTCATTTTCAATACCGTCAACCGGCTGCGCGAACAGCGCCGCCACATGGTGCAAGCTGAAGCGCAGTATTTGTTCATCTATCAAGTCCTGCGCAAGTTGTGGGAGGACCGATATGGTGCTGATGTGGGGGCTGTAGTCGTCACCACTCCCAATGCAAACACAAATACAGGTGTCGCTGCAAGAAGCAACAAGATTTTGTTTCAGCAACCACCACAACATCACTCGCTATCGTCGCATCAGCAGCAGCAGCAGCAGCAGCAGCAGCAGCAACAACAGAAACAAGGACATGCACACCCAAGAAGCTCGAACGGGGAACCTGCAGCCAAGCGATTCGAGATTGACCCTTTTGTGGAGCAGGAAGGCTAGGGACCTGTTTCTTCTTTTACTACTGCTAAGTCGTTCTCTTCGCCTTGGTCTTCAACTGTCGGAGGGAGAATGGGGTTGGGAATGGGATTGCAAGGGACAAGGGGTTTCTCTTCGTCTGCTTCTTTTGTTGATGATAGGCGAGAGACGCTGGATCATGAGCGGGTTGCGGGTTGTGACACTGATCCTGACACTAGTGCTCAAATTGGGTCTGCTACTAAAAGTGAAAGTGGCAGTGCCAACCACACAGATACCAGCAGCAACAACAGCAGAAGGGTCGTAAGAAACGGACCCGGCGGATTCCTATTTCCCATTCCACCTGGCTCAGATGGCGCATTACAGCGGCTGAGGAGGTTGAGACAGGCGAGTTATCGAAGTGTTTAGATGAGGATTAGCGAAACACGAGGGAAACGCAAGAAATGGAGTGTGGTCTCTTTTTTTAGAGGGTGGGTTGGTTTTGGTCTTTGTCGCGGTGTTTTGTTTAGGTAGAGTAAGGAGAAGACCGGCAGAGGGCAAATGGGGAAAGGGTTCCTGGAGCATTGGCATTGGTATATTGACTGGCGTACATCACATTATGGAATGAGCAGAGCCACGTCAACTGAGCGGAGCACAGCAGCACAAAGCAGCACAGCAGCGAGAACATGGCAGACAGAGCGAAGTGTGAAAGAGAGAGAGGGAGAGAGGGAGAGGGTGGGAGCATAGCAGAACAGCGCAGAGCAGCACAGCACAGCATAGCGAAGTATGGCGGAGAAGCATAGGAGATAGCATAACGGAACGAATAGAAACAGCGCACCGGCGTTGCAGAACAAAAAGGACTTGGACAGAAAACAGAAATGGGAAATGGAAAATGGGAAATTGGAAATTGGGAATTGAAAAGGATAAAGGAGTCAATTTCATCGGAAGTATTGTTATTGCTACTGGTGCTGGTTGGTGCTGGCTGGTTTATCCACTTGTTTTGACTGTTTACTATTTATTGCTGTTGTTGCCTGTACTATTATTCCTTTTGGTGGACCAAGGGACTGACGCGAGGTCGAACGAGGTGTGAAAGAAGAGTCTTGAGGTCGATGTGATGATTATGTTGGCGATTGTGTCAATAACTGATTGTTATGTGTGTGTGTGTGTGTGTGTGAGGACAATTGTTCAGTCTGGTAAAAGTGCCTGTTTTGGTCTGGTAGCGAGCGGATTATAGTTGTGGTTATATATCGTGTTGTGTTTCATGACCGATTCTGGTTGCCAAAAAAAAAAAGGCTTCGCTCATGATTGATTGCGATGGTGCTTGTACAATTCATTGGTGTGATGTTGCGCATGTGCCTTGATGGGAAGGCTGCATTTCATATTTGGTATGAGTGGAATTTGAATCACTACAAACTTCGTTCGCATGACACGTTGGCTGGTCTGTCTGCGTTGAGCTGCCATTCCATGCTACTTCCATGTTTTTGAAGGGGAGCAGCGGAAGTTTAGAGGGAGAGAGAATAGATAGAGACTTGGAGCTGGGAAAAAGTTGAAGCTAGTCGGTTTGGAAATCGAAGGCTAGGGTAAGTTTGGCGGAGCCCCCAGGTGGGGACAGTACGTACTATGACCAGTACACAGGTACTTGCTTGCAGTGCCAATTGGCTTGCAACTGTCTTGACTGTCGTGTCCCCTTCCATCTTGCAAACCACATTGGCAAACGACTCACACAGACACTGGCGATCCTTTGCGGGAGCCTGGTAGTAGACACGGCCAGATTGATAATGACTTTGAAGCCAAATGCGTTATCGATCGTGGAAATACGGTAGGTATATCCGGGTTGATCCGAACGCGAACCGCGAATGCTTTGCGCTCACGTGCTGGCCCGCGTCGGTGATTCCTCTTTGATTTGGCTTACCTGCACAAGTGACGATAGCTGGAGGACGCCGAGACGGGGCTCATCAGGGCCAGGGTCACGTCGAGTCCGTCAACCCGCTGCAGATGCGCAAGCTCGACCCGGCATCGCATCCAGCCGTGCTGGACGACAACCATTGATGAATGGCACATGGGCCGGTCTACGATGGTGGAGAGATGAGGATACCGGACGTTGGAACAAAGGCCAGCATCTTGAAGGAGAAAGGGGAGCGAGGGCTTTCCAGTACCCAAGCATATCCACCGACCAAACTATCGTGGCCTCAAGGGAAATCATCTACAAAGGCAAAACAGGATTCAAGCAACGCAGACATTGATCAAGAGAACGACACGGGCCGAGTCATCGCAAGCAAAGCACAACCGGACACGCAGGCCCGGGAGAAAGCGCCGAGAAAAAGTGAGGCGAACCGAGAGAGGAGGGACGTGCGCTCATTTGCGTTTGCAACTTGTGCAAAGAAATATGACAGCTCACGTCTGTCCACTTGTCGTTTTGCTATGCGCCTTCGTTATATCGTTTCCACCCATTCCTCCAATCTCAACCCACCCCTGTAGCGCACGCGTGAAGAATACACATGGCAGCCATGTGGCACTGCGCACAAGTAGCATAAAGTGGTGCCATCAGATCATATACTAATTACTTGTCCTGCCTAACCTACCACTGCTTCATTACGTCCAACCAGCCAACGCGAAAACGCAACATTGCAGTGACCAACGGACCTGGAACAAGCATCCACCAAATCCAGAGCACGTAGCTTGTACATGCAACATATTGCATATAACACACACAGCCTTGTCTATAGCAATGCAAGGCTCCCTCCATCCATGCTTCCATTGACGGATCCATGGATGATGAATGCTGCAAAAAGAACGGGCCGATTTGCTCGCCCAGATTGCCAAAAAGATTCAATGAAACCGGTGAGAGCCGTTTTGACCGGTGGCCTGTTTGGGGATCTGGACGTCTTCATACCATCTTGACCATGGATCGCACGCAGTATGTAATAAGCTGCAAGAGAGAAAAGATGGACGGGAGATGCGAAGATGGTTGTTTTTGACGAAATCCACTGGTTGACGCACGATCGTGAAGTTGTTACATCCAGACTGATCAAGTACCGCGTGGCGTGACAACCTCTTTAGCTTGGAGTGGCTTGTCTTGCGAGAGGTAATGACAGCTGATGGGAAATTCGGATGGAAGCAACAGCAACACAGTATGAAGAGTGAGAACAGCTGACACTGTATCCACGAAGCATCACAAGCGCATTTGCAAGCCCCCAAAGTGGACGGGTGCCGAGGTCCGAGTCCTGCAACTGGATCCAGAGTCTGCGGATTGTTGCGCTGCATGTTTTCATCTTCACTCGAGCAACTCAAGATGCGTCCTAATACATTGCACAGTTGCACTCCAAATGTGAGAGCCAGGATCGGACGCTGAAGTGCGAGTAGAAATGACTGAGTCGAGCCAATCAGCTCGTAGTTGCATATTCGATCCTGGCTTCCCAAGGCTTGGTGTGGCAGCTGCCGGTGGAAAGCCCACGTGTTGGCACTCTGCTGGCAAAGCTTGGCTGTTTGATCAGCAAGCTGTCAATCTCGTCATCAGTCGTCTTGGAAGGCAAAAAGGAAGGAAGCTCGCAAAGCACACTGCTACAAACAAATACGTGAAGGGAAGGGACCACCCCCCACCCCCCCAAAAAGGCACTCGTCCGGATTGGGTTGGATTGACGCACCCCCTGCGAAATGTGAGCTGCGCGACTAAAGCACCTTCTCTCGACGCTTTCTAGAATTTTTAACTTTTTTCCATCCAATCTTTGGCTTTGCTTTGGGGCCCTCTGTCCGCGTGTGATGAGAGGCGTCACTTGCTGCTAAGGCGGGCCTAATTCTTTTTTTTTTTTTTTCTCTCTGTCTCTCGAATGTAACGGTGGCAGCCCCACCTGTTCCTGGCAAGAGTCGTTGCGGGCCCAGCAACTGGCCCAGCAATTGGCCCCAGCAAGGTCCAGCAAGGTCCAGCCCGGCCTGGATGACAAGACGGGCTCGCAGAATCTCCACTGTCCCAGTTTGACCGTCGGCCAATCCAGACCAATGGTTGTGGCTGTGGCCTTGCTCGGGTGTGGGTTTTCCAGGGTTGTGGTACGTACATCTAGCTCATCGAGTCCATCCACACCCTCGGCTGTCGGAGAGCACGACTTGGAGGCAGACTAGACAAAACATGCTGAGACTGATGATTACTTCTTTGCTGCCAGACACGCCTAAGCGAAGACGCAACGCACGGCCATGACATTCGTTTTGTTCGAGAGCCAGAAAGGAACAAAAAAGAAAGAAAACAAGGAAAAGACAACAACAATGAGAGACAGAGCCAAAAAGGAAAAAGGAAAAAGTGGTCGACGATCGTCGTCAAAGTTCCAACTGCCGCCTTGCATAGCAAAGCACGGCCATGGCTGCAGGCCGTTCGTTGCCTCGACCCTCGACGGCACAGCACGCATCAGAGCTCAGCAGCAAGTGGAGATGCATTATATCATAAGATCCGTCGAGCTGCATGGCACGGCGACAGCGACGGCAGCCACAAAGGGAAAAGGCGGATGTAGGGAGGAA